>OZ008369.1:224742446-224902056 GCA_963931995.1 Phaonia tiefii
ATATTAAAGCAAGGATATAAAAAATAACAGTCATTTATTTTATATGAGACCATACAAAAATAATGATTTGATAAATATATAATGTATTCAATTCAATTTTCCTTCCCTAAATATTCTCTAAGGAAAAGAACAGCGTTAAGATGTTTTGGTGTGAATCTATTTTTTATCTTTAGTTTTTATAAAACTAGATACTGAAAATGTTCTTTCACTTAAGGTACTTGATGGGCTTATAGTTAATAACGCATTTAATAATTTTTTAAGGTTTTCTGTTCTTTTATGACATTTGTCTAAATATAAAAAATCTTCTAAAAGAAAACTTTTATTCGTTTTCGTATTTTTGATTTTAGGGATTTGAATATTTTGACGTAGAATACGTCTTACCTTACAGTATGAGGAGTCATGTCAGGTTTTTATTGTTGTAATCTTTATTTCATTGAATTTGAGGAAACGGCTAGATGAATTTTTTTAAAATTTTTTTTGTAGGTAAATGAAGATGTTATCTTTCGTTTGATATACATTTCATATTGGTTGATATCTTCCTAATATTTAAATTTCTCAAATGAAAATTGTTTAAACACATACACTCAAACATATGTGTGGTGTTTGGTTGAGTGTTTTTGGTTGCTCAACATTGCTTAGGAACATGGCAACATGTATCTAGTAAAAAGTTAAACAAACAGTAAGCTAACGTAATAAAGCTTTTTTGCGAAAGCTTCAATAAAGCTGTTGTAACATTAATTTTGAATTGTAAAGCGTAAAGCTTTCACACAACGCTCGAATGCTAATGCGAAGACTCGATAAGGTAAACCTTTTTAATATTAGGGCGGCCCTCTCAACATTCGCAGAACTTATTTCAATAAAAATATTAATTAAAATACATAAATTAAATTAAGTTTAAAAAAATTGAACATAATATTTTTTTTTTAAACGGACTTGAATCAAATGCCGTTGGTAAATATAAAAATTACAGCAGACAGTTGTCCGAGGCCTTCAGCCACGGACTGTCCCTGCAGGCTGTGTCAGAGACACGGCCATTAAGTTTAACGTAGAATACGCCATCCGATAAGACAGAAAACATATATAACAATAAATGATAAATAATATAAGCAAATGAGTTTATTGTTATATATGTTTTCTTTCTTACCGGATGGCGTATTCTACGTTAAACTTAATGGCCGTGTCTCTGACACAGCCTGCAGGGACAGTCCGTGGCCGAAGGCCTCGGACAACTGTCTGCTGTAATTTTTTAATACTGTTGTTTAGCTTACATGCTAAGGAACATTCATCATTGTTTAAATCGACGTCATCAATTGAATCTGATGATTAATCATAATTATCAATAAACAATCGAGAATATACAAATGAAGCATACTCTTTTGTCTCACTTTTATTTGAATATTTCAAGAATTCATTACTGGTTGGAATTTGAAAAGTGCTTAAATACAATATTAAGGTATTAAGAGTTTTTAAGCGACGTTCCGCTATGCGTTTTTTTAACTTCTCTAATAATTTGTTTGACAATGGGTTTTTAATTTGTGAGAGATGATTCAACAAAAACTGAAAAATTCCTTCAGCATCGGCTAAAGTTGCAGAGTTTGAAGATAGTTTATTTATTGATATTTCCAATGGTTGTAAAGTATCTACAAGAACATTTAATGTTGTTATGTCATTTTCATTAAATGGTTTCAGCTTAAGATCAAGAAGGGCGTGGTTGACGCTTTTATGGAGTTTTAAAAAACGAGATACCATGTTTGCCAACGGTGTTTAACATCAAGGATGAGCTTTAGCTTTTTCTTGAACTCTGCTTCGACATATACTTGCAGCTTGTTTTGTGTTTCATTAGAATTGTTAAACATTGATACACATTTTCGCACCCTTTGTATGAGTGGTTTTATTGCTTCATTCAAATACATATTGCCCATTATTTCGTCCAATTCCAAATCATTGTTTACATCATTCTCGATGTTGTCGTCGTCTTCTCTGTTGTCCTCGTCTTCGACATCGGAACCACCACTTTCAACATCTCCAACATTTACCTTTTCGTTATTTTTCTTTTTCTTCTCATAGAATGTTTCAACAACACAAAGATGATATCCATGGATTAGGCAAAGTTGAGACTCAGATTCAATAGCTTGACCGTATTTCACCATGGGGGCTGCACCATCGTGTGTTGATGAAACTATGTCTTGTTGAAAGTCGAGGTTGAATTCGTTAAGTTTTTTTTTAATATTTTGTTCTATGTTGACAGCAGTTCCTCTATGTTTCATTTGTCCTAAGCCGAGGTTAAATATTTTAAATGATTTAGAGTCTGGATCATAAGTCCGAACATTAACATTCATGCATTTTATATGTGAAATATCTGTCCATTCGTCGACGACTATGGAGAAACGGCAGTTTTTCTGTTTTAGGTCATTAAGATTCTCTTTCATCTCGGTATGTTTTGTTTTATAAAATTCATATATTTTTTCCAATATAGTTGTCTCTGAAGCTGGCATAGTGAAATTTTTCGAATACAAGTATGCTAAAACCACTCGGGACTTTTTCAATGCTCGGACAGAAATCCCGTCCACTGCCACACAACGCGAAAATATCTCTCCAATGGACTCGTTTCTGGAAACATATTTGAATAAAGAACCTGTTGTCGGCAATTGGGACTTTTGAGTTTGATCATTGTTGGCTTCTTGCCCTTCTCCCTTAGCATCAATGTTGTGGATATTTTTTAAATGGCTCCAAAGTGATGAAGTAGATGATCCTTTGCACTTCAGAACTTTAAGGCATTTGCGACACTTTGCTCTGGCTGTTCCATCGCTTTCGAAATATTTCCATATCGGAGACGCATGAAACTAAAGGAAAATTATGATATCAACGTCTGTGTACATGTTAAAACAAATTTCTTACCTTTGGCATTATTCTGTTTAGAGATGTTTTTTTCCTTTTCACGAGATGTTTTTTTTTCTATAAAGTTACACGAGTCTCTTTCTGGTTTGCTTTTCTTCTTGGAATGTTGTTACAAACACAAAAATGTGAGAAGTTACTCCTATGTAGCCAAGATTTATCAATTTATAATAGATAAATGTTGTAGGTAGCTTTCTTTCCAAACACAGCTGATGATATTGCAGGAGTTGCCATCTCAACAAAAAATGATCAACAAATATTAACACTGAAAGAAATTATATGCAAAGTATAGTGCAGAATGCCAAATTCACTTTGATCGAATTTCGTTGTGGAAAACTTTGCAATCAGAATATATATCATAGAAGAAAAATGCATCTGAGATATAAAAAAAAACCGGTTATTCGAGCCAAAAAAACCGGTTTATTCGAAAACCGGAAAATAGCAATTTTTAAGAAACCGACGTTTTTTTTGGCTTAAGAAACCGAAAAACCGGTTTTTAAAAACCGAACTGATCACCCTAGCTATGGTAGAACAAAGCGTTGTGTTGATGATATTTTCTGTTAGTATTGTTATACATAGTAACTTGTAAAGGGTTGGTGTTACTGAAATTAAATGTGCTATGCTAAACGGTTTATTTTAAATATGTTTTTGTTATTTTTTAAATTCTTTATATTAACTTCACCTGTTTCTATGCATGTACATATGCATTGAGAAAAAACTTTGGATTGATTTTAAACCCTTTTCTCGTAATTCAATCGAGCTGAAACTTCGCAGGCAAACTAGCGGCGACGAAAAAAATGAACTATGAAAATATGGGCGGGATTAGACAAAGGGGCGTGGTACCTCCCATACAAATCACAAATTAAAAATCCATTATTTCTGCTCCTGATAACGGTATTTGAACAAAATTGGGGATGTTGGTTAGATGTATATATTCCGAGATCTGCAGCAAATATGGGCGGGATTGGACAAAGGGGCGTGGTCATATATAAAGAATTTATAGTCAAAAACATTTTACGGGTTGGTGAGGCAAAATTTGCTTTGGTGGGGGACGGCTCAAAAAAAAACTGAAAATAGAGTAAAATGAGAGAAAAAAAAAATTCGCCGGATTGCCCTGTGCCATCCACAAGGTCCAAAAAAAGGGTCACACATAGGTTAATTTTTCCAAAAACGTTGTGCGACATCTTCACTCATACACTTTAAGATCACTAATGGTCTGTAATCACGACCTTCGTATGATATTTAAAACGTTCTTACATTTCGGGGAAGTCCCGAAATGGAATGCAGAGCTGATATTATAGGAGTGCTTGATATTTCCGTTAGGGCATTCAAATGTTTCAATAATATGTATATACGTATAATGTGTATATGAATAATATAATATTGACCATTTAAATACATATAGATGAAAATGACGCTGCAACATAATTTTGTATTATATTCTTGAAAGTAGAGTGTATGTACATAATTGGTTATATTTACCTGTGAATTACTCTGACACAAAAATACCGGCGCAAGCAAACATTAAAAAAAATTATATTCTTGAAAGTTCAGTATAAGTAATTGGTTATATTCACCATTGAAATACTTTATACTCGAGTTAGAAGAAAACTTTTTTAAAATCGTGCAATTTTCAATTTAAAATTTTTTAAATCGTGGAACTTGTAAGAAATTGCTTTCAATGCAATTATCTTTCATATGAATACCCACACTTTGTGTTTTATAGTTGGCCCGGATATCAGGTCTAAAGGCCCCCATATTACATAGTAAACGTGGACTTAAATGGACTTACAAACATCGCACGAAGAAAATATTGGTACCGCTGAATCCATGCAACGAATACTTTTCGTTGAAGTACCCACACTTAACTATACCCAAGTGTCCCTGGGTGCATCAGTTTTTGGACCCTGTGGACGCCACAGGTCCGTCCTGCGGGAAATTTTGCGATTTCTCGCATTCTTGATTTTTTCTTTAATTTCAATTTTTTTTATAAATTAAAAAAAATTCTTTATGAAACAACAACACAACTCTTGCTCAAAATAGCAATTCATCAAAAAACATTCGATTGCTACCTCTGAAAAATAATTATATGTGCAATTCAAAAAATTGAGTTACAGATAAGAAAAGTAAACTAATTGTTATATTATTTTTTTATTTAATTATGTTTTTATTTGTTCTTTAACATCAATAAAAAAATTTATTATTATTTCATATCTTTAAACAAAAAAAAAAGAATAAAAAAAAACTTAATAGAAAATAATTATATGTGCATAAACGGAAAGTCATATATATTCAGATTGGTTTTCAATATATTTAAGTTATTAATAAGATATTGTGTTGCCCTTGTGTATTAAAACTTGTTGTAGTCTACGTGGCATAGAACCTACCAAGTTTTTTAAAGTTCTAATGTCAATATTTTGCCATTCTGACAATATTGCTACCTTAAGTTCTTTAAGCGTAGTATATTGTGTTGACCTTGAAAAGACCTTGGCAGAAAGAATACCCCAGAGATCTTCTATTGGATTAAGATCGGGACTTACGGCTGGCCATTCCAATACCGGAATGTTGTGCGCACTCAAAAAGTTTTTTGTCAAACGAGCGACATGGACCGGAGCGTTATCTTGTTGGAATGTCCAATCATCACCATATAGCTCACCAGCAAAGTCGATCAAATTGTTCTCCAACAAATCTGCATAAATTTCAGCATTCATTTTAGTGGGGACGAAGCATATCCGAGACTTTCCTCGAGCTCCAAATGCAGCCCATACCATGAGAGATCCGCCACCGTGGTTGCGCTTGTAGCATGTTTGCCTAGGATTTCTCGGATCTCGCCAATATTTGTGGTGACCATCGGGACCGTCCAAGTTAAACGTTTTTTCATCACTAAATATGACGGTTTCAAATTCCTCCTCCCAAAATTTATATTTTTCTGCAAAGGCTATACGCGCATTTTTATGGCGCTGAGTTAAACGTGGTTTGGCAATTTTATTCTCGTAATTCAAACCTATATCGTCTTTAATTAATTGTTGGACACGCTGTCTTGTAACATGAAGGCCTAGTTCCACCTTTATCTGCCTGCAACTCATGTTTTCCCGTGTTGCCAAGTTGCGAATACGCCGTTTGGTCCTCTGGTCGATAGTTGGGATGCGTCCACTGCGATTTGTACTGCCGTAGTTTTCGGGGTCCTTAAGGAAATTTGAAACTGTGTTACGATGCCGATTTATTTCAGCTGCAATTTCACCTATTCCCTTGCCTGCAAGTCGCATTCCCTTAATTTTACCGCACTCCGTTTCGGAAAGTTCAGATCCACGGGGCATTTTCACCTAAAAGCAAACTATACATTTTTTTTCCCTCAAAATATACACATGTGTCAGATGTTTTTACTCACCTGAGTCCAGATCTGTATATTAACCACAAAAAAAGATAAAGCAGTTCACGGTTACACAACAGAAACGCAAATGGTACCCGATGCACATATAATTATTTTCTACTGCTTTAAAATAACTAAAAACCATAATCTCAGATAACGGGACCACAAATGAAGTCAAAAGAAAAATATAATTATCATTAAGAGAGTCTAACATAAGCAAAACAATTTGTTGAAGAAAACAAGAAAACAACCGTTAGTTTCGAAAAAGAATCAAACAAACAAGTTTTAATATTTTTGCACATATAATTATTTTTCAGAGGTATTTCAAGTGGTTTTTTATGTCATTCTATTGCCTTTTCATATCAGCTTGTGTGTGCTTTTAGTTTCGGCAGCGACAAAAAAGCACAATCATTGATGCCATGCAATTGCTTTTGCGTTGCTACTTGTTGTTTTCTCTAGCAACAGAAATAGCTGGTGGACAAAATTAAAAGCAACGCATTATCGATCAACATGCTTTTGTATGAAATAAAAAGCCAGCTAGCTGCTTTTCCTGCTGTTTGTCTGACTTTTGGTATCTGAAGGCTTTGCATTAGTTGGTGCTATTAATGTATGGAGCTGAATTAGGGAAAGCGAAAGATGGATAATATATATGTACATTTCTAATGCTAATGAAATTGTATAATATTTGAGTTTTGGCTGAAATTTTGTTAGCATTTTAAACACAGCTTCCTGTGCTTTTTTATGTCCTTTATATTGTTTTTTCATATCAGCTTGTGTGTGCTTTTAGTTACCGCAGCGACAAAAAAGCACAATCACGGATGCCATGCAATTGCTTTTGCGTTGTTACTTTTTGTTTTCTCTTGCAACAGAAATAGCTGGTGGACAAAATTAAAAGCAACGCATAATCGATCAACATGCTTTTGTATGAAACAAAAAGCCAGCTAGCTGCTTTTCCTGCTGCTTTTGTGATTTTTAGTAGCTGTGGCATAAGTCGATATATAGCTATTATATTTATTTTTAGCATTTTAAACCCTGACAAGAAGTAGCAATCGAATGTTTTTTGATGAATTGCTATTTTGAGCTATGGTAGAACAAAGCGTTGTGTTGATGATATTTTCTGTTAGTAATGTTATACATAATAACTTGTAAAGGGTTGGTGTTACTGAAATTAAATGTGCTATGCTAAACGGTTTATTTTAAATATGTTTTTGTTATTTTTTAAATTGTTTATATTAACTTCACCTGTTTCTATGCAGGTACATATGCATTGTGAAAAAACTTTAGATTGATTTTAAACCCCATTTCCCGTAATTCAATCGAGCTGAAACTTCGCAGGCAAACTAGCGGCGACGATAAAAATGAACTATGAAAATATGGCGGGATTAGACAAAGGGACGTGGTAGAAATCACAAATTAAAAATCCATTATTTCTGCTCCTGTTAAAGGTATTTGAACAAAATTGGGCATGTTGGTTAGGTGATCTGCTGATGGGCGGGATTGGACAAAGGGGCGTGGTCATATATAAAGAATTTATAGTCAAAAACTATGTTTTTACGTGTTGGTAAGGCAAAATTTGCTTTGGTGGGGGTCGGCCCAAAAAAAAAGAAAATAGAGTAAAATGAGAAAAAAAAATTCGCCGGATTGCCCTATGCCGCCCACAAGGTCCAAAAAAAGAGTCACACACATTTTAAGTTTTCCAAAAACGTTGTACGACATCTCCACTCATACACTATAAGATCACTAATGGTCTGTAATCACGACGTTCGTATGATATTTAGAACGTTCTTACATTTCGGGGAAGTCTCGAAATGGAATGCAGAGGTGATATGATAGGAGTGCTTGTATTTCCGTTAGGGCATACAAATGTTTCAATAATATGTGTTGGCACCACTGTCCATTTAGATAATTTTTTTTAAGCCTTTCTTTCAAGCCTTTGTCATACAAAAATTATAATGTCAAATTATTTTTACGTACTACAGACAGACATCAATTATACTTGTTAATTTATTTTCTCATTAAACATTGAAAGAGCAGGTTGAAGTTGTCCTGTGTGGAAACAAAATTGTAATTTTAACCTTAATTATAATTGTAACCTTTACCAAATGAATTGTTAATATTTTATTTTTAGGAATAAAAACTGAGTTGAAGTAAACTGATAGTTTTATTTCACCTGTTAAAAACAACAATTTACACAAGACTGCGAAGGCAAATTCCTTCGCTTTAACAAATTTTTTATTCAATTTTGGCTAATAAATTTTTTTTTTTTTTTTTTTACATCATTTTTATTTGCAATCTATTAATATATATAATATTAAGCAAATTTGATAAATTAACGAAAATGACATATGTTATACACAATAACTATATACTATGGTATCGTATTTGAAAATTCATGTACATAAACATAATAAAAATTATTGTCTAAATGGTAGGTCTAAAATATGACATCTCTTCAGTCTTCTAGTTTCTTCACTGTCATCCAATAATGCAATTGCCAGCGGATTTTCGTGATTGCTCAGTCTTTGAAGGTATCTGCTACTAAATTTAGTTATTTCATCTTTGACGAATGGTATGTTCAGGTCCTTATGTATGGTCTTGTTTGAAACAAACCATGGGGCATTTACAGCTTTTCGCAAGATTTTAGACTGAAATCGTTGGATAATTTCAATATTTGATTTGCTGGCAGTTCCACAGATTTGTATGCCATAGCACCATATTGGCTTTAAAACTGTTTTATATAGTAAAACTTTGTTTTCCAAACTTAATTCCGATTTTTCACCTAGCAACCAGTACATTTTCTTGTATTTAATATCGAGTTGATTTCTCTTTGCTTTTATGTGGTTCTTCCATGTTAGTCGCCTATCTAAATGCATTCCTAAGTAGTTGACACTATCGGTATGAGTAATTGTGGATCCATTTAACATAACTGATGGGCAGTCCCATTTTCTTAACGTAAACGTGATGTGGGTCGATTTTAGTGGATTTACCTTTATGTTCCATTTAGTGAGCCAGGAATACAGGGAGTCAAGTTGAGATTGGATTAGCGTTGAAGCAACATTAGGGCAAGTGTCGGAAGCAATAAACGCAGTGTCATCGGCATACGTAGCAACTGTAAGCTCGGGTATACATGGCATGTCGTACGTAAAAATAGTATACAATATTGGTCCCAGAACACTTCCCTGCGGTATACCAGCTTCATTATTTCTTATTTCTGAGATATCGTTGTTTACTCGAACATAAAACTTTCTGTCTTCTAAATAAGACTTGAAAAACAAATAGAATGGAGCTGGTAAAATATTCTTCAATTTGAACAGCAAACCCGTATGCCAAACTCTGTCGAAAGCTTGCTGTATATCTAAAAATACAGCAGAGCAATATTTTTTGTTTTCTAAAGCATTTGAAACCACATTCACAATTCGATGAATTTGTTCCGGTGTGCCATGCTTGTGGCGAAATCCAAATTGGTGTTCTGGAATAATGTTGATTCGATTGAGAAGTGGTTGGAGACGACGGAGAAAAATTCTTTCAAATAGCTTCGAAAACATTACCAAGAGGCTTATAGGTCTGTATGAATTAACGCAGTTCTCAGGTTTGCCAGGCTTCTGAATCATAATGATTTCTGCACATTTCCACTGTACGGGAAAGTGCTGTAGACGGATAATGGAGTTGAATAGCATCGTAAGAAACATTATTGCTTTAAAAGGCAATAATGTGATAATTTTCGCGTCTATTTTGTCATATCCGGGGCACTTAGTAGTATTCATTGCATTAATTTCAGATTTAATTTCATGTGGTGTTATATGGGCTATCGGCAAATCCATTTGGCAAGGAGAATCCAGGCTACTAACTATTTCCGATGTATTTGTGTTGCATGAAAAAGGTTTAAAAGTTTCTTCTAAGTGATCAGCAAAAGCGGTTGCCTCCTGCTTATCAGTTCTGCACCAGGTGTTGTTACAATCCTTAATGGGAACATTTCTTTTTGATGGTCTTTTTAAGTATTTAGTGGCTTTGTACAGGTTGGATTCATTTTCGGATTTGGAAGGACTGAGCTGTTGTAAATATAATCCGACTCTTCTGTTTTTTTTGGTAAGATATTAGCTTTCGTAACTTCCTTGACGCCCTATTTAGGCTAGTTTTATCCAAAGGGTTTCTCGTTCTCTGCCTGACTCTCCTCAATCTTCTCTTTTCTTTTAGAAGGCGACGAATATCGGTGGATATTTTTATTTCTTGGCCATTGGGTTGATAATTTTCTTCTGGTGTTGATATAAATGCTGCCTCGTGGATTATGCTACTGAGTGTTTCGGCAGATTCGTTTATGTCGTCGTCTGTTGTCATGGTTGTTAACAAATCGATTTTTTGGTCAATGCACTGTTTGAATGCATCAATGTCAGTCTTTGAAGTGATGATTTTCAATGGGCGTGGCAACAACGTAGTATTTACATTTTTTATTTTTTTTTATTTAATCGAGCGAACCCATCGCCGCCACTCTTACCCGCCCCTACCGACCGAGAGGGCCACGTCCCCATAACGTGAGGACAGCGTACACATTATAGACCGGTCTATAACTGGAGAGCAAGGATCATAAGTTCACACGTTACAACCAACTACAGAAATTCTTCACCAGTTGGTATTACACTAACATAAATAAGTATAAAAGCACATCACGAGATATTAACATAACAGACTTCATAATATATAATAATTACGAGCAAAACGAAAACCAAATTATAAATCAGACCAGATAGTAAGAATAAAGTAAATTAAATTTACATATGTATGTTAATGAATATACAGCACTAATGCAAACGGTTCAAATGACAAATTATGCTAGACTTTGTCGTTTCCCAACTACCTGTGAAATCAATAAACTGATATAGCTCATTAAAGTCACGACACATACTCCTAACTGGATCAAAGGACGCATAATTCGAACGCTGAAACTCGATGTGAATGAGTTTATAGTACCTCGTGGGTCTCAATGGGACATTTATGAAAATCTTAGATAACAGAAATTCAGAACATATACGTACGTCCATCAATTATCTTCAAAACTGTAATAGAGTTTATTATGGTACGTCTACTACTAAGAGTCGGCAATCTGATCAATGCTAGTCTACTGCTATACGAAGGGAGATTATGGTTCGGGTTCCATTGAAGATTTCTCAGACAAAAAATGAGAAACTGTTTCTGGACCGATTCAATCATATTAACATACAAATTGTACTGGGGGTCCCAAACAACTGATCCATATTCGAGAATAGGGCGGACTAGTGAAGTAAAAAGATTTTTCGTAACGTAGGGATCTGAAAATTCCTTTGCCCAACGTTTAATAAAGTTCAGAACGCCATAAGCCTTGTTCACCATCGTAATTATGTGGGAAATTCAATTTTCTGTCCAAGAGAACACCAAGATCAACAAATGAATCCACCGATTCAAGAACATTGCCACCTAAAATGTATTTTGCCGAAAATAATGATGACCTAGAGAACAGCATATGCTTACATTTCGTAAAATTAAGCTCCATCAAATTGGTCTCGCACCACGTCTGGAAAGTAGACAAATATAGTTTAAGATAATGGGTGTATGATCGGAGCAAAGATCATCGTTATTGGTTATATCAAGTAAACCTCTTGGGATACCATTGTAGACAATAAAATCTAACAGATCAGGTCTACCAGCTGACAAAGTGCAATAATTATTCTTAACTATGCATTGGTATAAATGTCTTCCTTTGGGATTAACAAGCCTCGATCCCCACCAGGGATGTTTGGCATTAAAGTCTCCGCCAACTATGAACTTTGTTCCTAGCCTTAAAAAAAATTCCTCATAATCTTTACAATTAACACCATATCTCGGGGGGAAATATATGGAGTAAATATTCAAAAATTGGTTGTTGCTCTTTATTCTTACATCAGCAGCTTGGAGAAATGGTTTCCGTACATCTTCTGCTAACTCGTACTGTAATGTGGATTTTATAAAAATTGCTGAACCGCCATGAGCGCGTTCTTCTGGATGATTTGCTGAAATAAAATCATATCCTCTTATTCTAATATGCGATCTTTTAGTTACGTGAGTCTCAGAAATTAAGAAAATGTCGATATGATTCATCTTTATAAATAATTCGATTTCATTTAATTTGTTGCAGATTCCATTGGCGTTCCACACTGCTATTCTTAAATTTACTTGCATAATTTGTTTATGAGCAATGACATCATATTCATTAATGTTGTTGTAAGTTCTATTTGCTTATTTAGTAACGTTTCTATGTTTTTCGTTAAATTGTTATTAGTGCTATTGTTCTGATTTAGTACGCTGGCATAAGAAGTGCCATTATTTAAATTTCCACTTGCATGGTTATTAGTGTGAGGATGGACTTGTGGAAAATCGTTTGGATTCATAGAGAATTGACGGTAACGTGGAATATTTGCTGGAGTTCTTTTCCGTAAAAGATTTTGGTATACTTGGCATCCCCTGTAGTTAGCTGTGTGGTTTTGCAAACCATGGGTACATCGAGCTTATAGAATCTCTTTCCTTAGGACAATTCGTAGATAGATGATTAAGACCGCATTTAACGCATACAAATGGCTTTTTGCAATACGTTTTAGTATGTCCATATTCTTGACATCTATGACATTGAACTATATCACTTGTTTTCCTCTGTGGCTCAATAGTTACAACTGCGGTGTCAATGTAACAAATGTCAAATATAGTTTTGTTATTCGGATCCGGATCTAAGTCTACGTAGAACATTGGCAAAGGTTCTTTTGTTATTCTACTCTTAACATTTACTATGTATCTTACTTGATGCCCCAGTAGAATTAATTCAGCCTTTATATTTTCAAGTGGGGTAGTATGATGTAGTCCCTTTATGACTACATGAAATGCTCGTTCCGGTTTTATCTGGTAAGTGTGAAAACTGATATCGTTTGCCTCAAAATATTTTACAGTTTTCCTGAATGATTCGACAGATTTAACATTTAACTTTATTTGGCCATCGTTAATCGACTTGTAATTAAAATCATTACTGGAGATCACGGTTGAAAGATTAGTAATCAGTTTGTTAATATTTGTTATACCAGGTATGAAAATTGGTGGTGGTTTTGGGGGTCTTTCCCTTTCTTCATCTTCACTATCATCGCTTAGATCAGCAATATCCAACGCAGCATACTTGTTACTCGTCGATGCACCAAACTCATCATTTTGTTTTTGGTTTTTATTACCTTTCCCAAACATTGCTTTACTCGTCGACGCACCAAAATCCTCGTTTTGTTTTTGTTTTTTATTATCTTTCCCAACCATTGTGCTTTTTTTACGTTTTGTGTATAAGTCACTGGCTTCACTGTCGTCATCCATATCGATGCAATAACAAATGCAATACAAGTCCGTTTGTTCACAACTTTGTTATATTATTTGTTTTTTTTTTTTTGATTTTTGATTTTTGTAGCAATCAACCAAATTTGCGAAAAGAGGGCTGCAGCACGGTTATATATAATAATGCGCAGCCGGCAACCGTCTCTAGTGCCTTTATAAATAATTCGCAACCTTCTTGCAGTAACCTGCCGAATTCGTGGAACGCCAACCACGGAGCGACCGCACAAAATGGCCTTGGTCAGCAATAACGTCCAGCTCGATTTTTAGTAGGTCACAGCCTCATTTAACATTTATGGAGCCGCCAACACAACACATGCGACATCAAAGACTGACAGCTCCAACTAATGACTCCAACACTCTGCTAAACACTTTGCCATTAACAACACAATTTCGGTTAACGACTGAGCAGATGCAAGCACGTAACTCAGTGCCAAAGGAGCTACCTATTTTTAACGGAAACGCTGCGGAGTGGCCTCATTTTAGCGCAACATTTGATTGGTCTACACATGTTTAAGGGTTTACAGATGCCGATAATTTAATACGATTACAACGGACATTGAAGGGTGACGCACATGAATCAGTGCAGCATATTCTTGTTCATCCGTCTTGTGTGCCGACAGTTCTCTCTACGCTGCAAATACTATATGGTCAACCGGAACGCATACTTAATAGTCTCAAAGCTCGTATTATAGCAACGCCTAAAATTGACTCCAATAAACTTGAGTCGATCAGTAAATTTGCTGTGGCAGTAAAAGGTTTGTTAGCAACAATTGACTCTTGCAATTTACAGGACGAAATCAGTAACTCCTCTCTACTACAAGATCTGGTTGAGAAGCTGCCACCTAATATTCAGTTAACATGGGGCAGCCATAAACTTCGTATGCTGAGAGAAAATGAAAAAGCTAGCTTAATTGAGTTTTCGGATTTCGTATTTGAACTTGGAATGTCAGCGAGTGTAACACTGGCAAACACATCAAACACCGACCTGCATAACAAAGTGAAAAAACCAACCCAAAAATTTCATGTTAATGCTCACAACGCACAGTCAACAAATAATTGTGTAATATGTGATGATTCCTGCGTGCATGCTTCAAATTGTCCACAATTCTTAAATGCAGACCGAGCTGCTAAATGGAATATCGTTCGCCGTTTTAACCTGTGTAATCGCTGCCTAAAAGAACAAACAAATTCCATTAGAAATACGCGAGTCATCACCAGCTGCACCAATCGCTGTACGCACACGATTGGGATGGCTTATTTACGCCAATCGCGAATACTCAACAAGACCAGAAAAATGTTTTAACTTTCATATATGCGATTGTGACAAAGACGCGTGATTACAAGAAACGGTGAAGCAATTTTTTTCTCTTGAAAGTCTAGGTATAAAGGCGTCCACAAAACCAATGATTGGGATATACGAAGAGCGAGCGTTTCACCTTCTAAAGCAACTCACAACTCAGCATGTAACCGGACTTTTATGGCGCAATGAGAATGTTGAATTACCAGATAGCTATAACATGGCTGTGAAAAGGCTAACCTGCCTTGAAAGAAAATTTGTGCGACAACCTGAGCTGTATAATGTATTTCAAAACACAGTTGATGATTATTTACGAAAAGGCTATATTAGTAAACTCCCAAATACTTTAATAAATAATGAAAATAACGCTGGAAGAATTTGGTACTTACCGACAAATCGACTTGCTGGCAATTTTGCTGAAAAAATCTTGCTATTGATGCTGCAGGAAAATTTGAAATGGTTTTAGGCATTTTCTGGGAACAACGCGACGCACGATCAATTTCAGAATATCACCTCGACTGAAGGAAAAGGAAGTAATCGTCGATAAGAGAGTGCCAACAAAACGAGACGTCCTGCGCGTTGTCATGTCTATATACGACCCACTTGGTCTTTTAGGCCACATAATGATGTATGCCAAAATATAACTTCATGAAATTTGGAGGAGTCATATCGGCTGGGACGATCAAGTCAAGCATCCTGAGTTAATAAAATGGCATAACTGGTTGCAGACTCTTCCTAGCCTACGAAACATTCGCCTTATTCGCTGCTATCTAAAAAACTTTCGAACATATGAAAACGTTCTTGTCGAATTACACACATTTTTAGACGCAAGCGAGAACGGTTATGCGGCGGTGTCCTATTTTAGAATAACTGATGGTAACAGCGTAGTGTGCTCGATTGTCGGCTCGAAGACACGTGTGGCACCACTCAAAATCGTGTCTATTCCACGATTGGAGTTAATGGCGGCTCTCATTGGTGCGAGATATGCTAAATTGATAATAGACGAACACACCATTGCAATAAAGAAACGAAGCAACAACTGAAGAGCTTCGACAACGTGTTATGGTAATATCGAATTATGAACCAACTTTTGATGTATCACGGTTTTCAAAGTGGCTGAGGCTGCTGAAGTGTGCAGCTTACGTTCAACGTTTTATAAATCTCTGTAAAAAGAAATCAAGGGCCAAAGAAACGAGTGAGCTAACAAGTCCGGAACTATATGCGGCAGAAACAATGCTATATCGTGAAGCACAACGCGAATATTATTTATCTACGATTGATATTCTGCATAGAGATGGAAAACTTTCAAAATCTAACGAGTTATATAAATTAACACCAGTTCTAGACGAAGATGACTTATTACGCATCGACAGCCGAATAGCTGAGCAAAGACTGTTATCAGGGTTCTGCAAGTCAATCATCTTACCGCGTAAGTCAGCGATTTGTCCATTAGTAATACATCATTACCACCAACGTTTGAAACATATGAATAAGGAAACAGTTATCAACGAACTGCGGCAGAAATATCACATTGGACGTTTACGCGCAACTTTAAAAGCAGTTATTAAGAGCTGTCAATTTTGTAAAATTCAAAAAGCAACACCACCTACACCACAAATGGCAAAACTTCCATCAGCCAGGCTTGCGGCATTTGTAGCACTCTTTACATACTGCGGCATTGACTTTTTTGGTCCGATGCTGGTAAGAGTAAATCGCCACACTGAAAAAAGATATGGCGCATTGTTTACATGTCTCACCGTTCGCGCCGTGCATGTAGAAATAGTGCATTCATTAACCACTTCTTCTTGTATAATGGCGATTCGCAATTTCATTGCTAGACGAGGCACACCGTGCGAATTCTATAGCGATAACGGAACTAATTTTGTGGGCGCTGAAAGGGAACTCCGTGAGGCTTGCAACGAAATTGATAAAAACAAGTTGGTGTTGGAGTTTACTTCAGCCTCGTCGGCATAGAATTTTAACCCTCCCCAAGCCCCACACATGGGCGGGGCTTGGGAGCGTTTCGTGCGCTCAATAAAAACTGTTTTATATAAAATATGGCCAACCCGGTTACCGGATGACGAGTTACTGCGTAGCATGATCACCGAAACTGAAAATATTGTAAACTCAAGGCCTCTCACTTATGTACCATTCGACAACCAGAATTCAGACGTTTTAACTACAAACCATTTTCTGTTGGGCAACTCCAATGGCATGAAACCGCTTGCTACATACAAACTTGACATGCAGTTATTGTAGTTGACCCTACGAGTTCACGCAACGTGTGGCTAAGAGGCA
Organism: Phaonia tiefii; assembly: GCA_963931995.1. Classification (NCBI taxonomy): domain Eukaryota; kingdom Metazoa; phylum Arthropoda; class Insecta; order Diptera; family Muscidae; genus Phaonia; species Phaonia tiefii. The sequence continues at coordinate 224,759,678 of OZ008369.1, forward strand.
AGGTAATAGAGGTAAAGGTGGCCCAAGACGCAGTGCGAAGATTCAAACGTCGCGTGGAATTATAGAGCGACCAGTTATCAAACTTGGTGTATTGGACGTGGCTATAGATCAGGAGTAAGCCATCGATGAACATCTCGCGTGACTGTGGGGGGGGTGTTGGCACCACTGTCCGTTTAGATAATTTTTTTAAGCCTTTCTTTCAAGCCTTTGTCATACAAAAATTATAATGTCAAAAAGAGACGAATGGGTTTTTACGTACTACAGACAGACATCAATTATGCTTTCTTTTCTCATTAAACATTGAACGAGCAGGTTGAAGTTGTCCTGTGTGGAAACAAATTTGTAATTTTAACCTTAATTATAATTGTAACCTTTACCAAATGAATTGTTAATATTTTATTTTTAGGAATAAAAACTGAGTTGAAGTAAACTGCTAGTTTTATTTCACCTGTTAAAAACAACAATTCACACAAGACTGCGAAGTCAAATTCCTTCGCTTTAACAATATGTATATACGTATAATGTATATATGAATAATATAATATTGACCATTTAAATACATATAGACGAAAATGGCGCTGCAAGCAAAATTTTGTATTATCTTATTGAAAGTAGAGTGTATGTACATAATTGGTTATATTTACCTGTGAATGAGAGTCAAGTCGTACTTAATTTTGTGCTCCGTGATTTTTGCCTTATTAGTAATTATTATATCGTGTATTATTGTGTTTAGTGTGTGAAAAAGTGTTAAAACTGAAGCTAAGTATCTAACGTTGGTTTTGTGTATGTTAGTATTGTTTGTGCTACAGTTGTTTTATAAATTAAATCTTCTGTTGGTTTGTCATTTAAGCTTGGGTACCATAATACAACAACAGTATTTGGTTTGCATCCTTTTATTGTTGTTATTGTCAGTTTTTTGTTCGATTGTTGTTATTGTTAGTTTTTCTAGCCTCTTTTGTACTATTTTTGTGTTGATAAACATTCCGCTTTTTATTGTAAGTGTTTAGCAGTGTTTTCTATTATAGCGATTATTTAGTTATTTTAGCGATTTCTGCAGATTTTACCAGTGTTGTGTATTGTAGCGATTAGTTTGTTATTTTTAGCAATTTATTTTGGTTTGTTTCTTGGTTTTATTTGAAATGGCGTGTTTAAATAAAAATTGTTCTTTAAAATCTGATAATGAGCGTATGTTGTCGTGTTGGTTATGTGACAATCTATGTCATATTAAATGTGCTGGAATAGTAGCCAGAGTTGCTGATTGTCTGAATGGGGATAAGGGTATTCGTTGGTGCTGTTCTAAGTGTAGAAATATTGAAAATAGTTTTATCCTTTTTTTAAGAGCATGCATTCAGAGTTTTCAGGAATGGAAAGGGATCTGTCTGCGCTCTCGTATCGTTTCTCTAAATTTACGAAAATGTTTGAGGAATATCCTGATTTGGAGAAATGCATAAATTCTCCATCTCAATCTTCTCCCAAACGCAAGAAATCATCGAGCAAATTAATTCCGCTGATAAATGTGAACTCATCACCTTGTTTAATTGAGGTTAATTCGCCTATGGCTGCTACTGATAACTCTGTTATCCGGTCGGTAGTAGCCTCTTCTGTGGCTACTGGTGCTGAAATTTTGAAACCTTCCGCTCCATCTGGTGCTGGTGAATTACAGTCCGAGCGGGTGCAAACCGGGGACAATAATTCGCCTATGGCCGCTACTGATAACTCTGTTATCCGGTCGGTCGTAGCCTCTTCTGTGGCTACTGGTGCTGATATTTCGGAACCTTCCGCTCCATCTGGTGCTGGTGAATTACAGTCCGAGCGGGTGCAAACCGGGGACAATAATTCGAGGGACATCTTGTCGCATAGTTCGATTGTTGACTCTAGCTTGACGTTTGCTAAAGTCACCGCTTCTTCTGCACCATTTGGTGCTGACAGATTGGGCACCGTGTCAAATGGTTCAGTCGTTGACTCTGTCCCTTGTTCTTCCAGGTTACGGGCTAGAGAGCTGACTGTAGTTCCGCTAGGCGGGTAATTTTTATTTCAAGATTCTCACCGGAAACCACTGTAGATGATATTAATTTTTATTTATCATCTGAATTGAATAAAACGGATTCTATAGCGAGTTATAAGCTTAACTCCGCGCATTCCGAAAAACTCGTCTCTTTTAAGCTTTTTGTTCCCGATGGCTTGTTTGGACAATTGGTTAACTCTAATTTCTGGCCTTCAGGGGCCTTGGTGAAAGAATTTATTCAACGCAATAATGGTAGGCTTTCGAACCCTGTTTCTCTCCCAAAATCGAATAAAACGGCTTCAAAAAACTAAATGGATTTGCCGTGGCTTAAATACTAAACTCTCTAGACTCTATGTGGACAGTTTTGGTTTCGATTATGATATAATAGTTTTTTCCGAAACATGGCTTAAACCCAGTGTACTCGATTCAGAAGTTTTATGTGACAGATTTTCAATAGTCCGAAGAGATCGCGCGGTTAAATCTGGCGGTGGTGTATTAATCGCTGTGCTCAGATCATTGTCTTATGACGTTGTGAAAACGAACATTAGTGATATAGAGTTCTTAGCACTCTCTGTAAGGTTGGGCGCCGCCAAACTTTATATAACTTGTGTAATGTTATTTGAATGCTGTTCATGTTAACGTTATTTGAAGGCATTGCCACATATTGTGCATGTGAATGTTATTTGAAGGAATTGCCAGACGTACAGTGCATATACAGACGTCAAAGTGACAGTCATATTGTTTTAGTTTTTTTTTCGTTTTGAATATTCATTCTCAGTTTAGCATTCGAAGCATAAGCCTCTTAGTGTAAAACCAAATAAATTAAAAAAAGCAGAATAAACGTGTAAATTCAGATGTGGGGTACGAACGCAAAATGTAAGCCAAATGAAGGAAAATAACCAGAAAATTCGGTAAACAAATGAACAGGGTGCACAGCTGTCGGATGAAATTCTTAAGCTCGTGCTCACAGATGCAAATGTGCCGTTTGGACCAGAGGCGACGTCGTCTGAAATAAAACGTTTGTACGATGATTTCGTTAATTGTGCCAAGCAATATAAAACAGATGAAACAAATAGAAAACAACAACAACCAGATGAACAGAGGCCAACGGTACATCAACAACAGCAGACAGACGGTGAACGCGATTGGTACGGACAAATGGAGAGAGAAGAAAGTGAATTGGACGGACAGATGGCAACAGATGAAACAAATAGAAACCAACAACAAACAGAGGAACAGGGGCCTACAGTACAGCAACAACAGCAACAACAACAGCAAACTTATGTTGAATATGAACCAATGGAGAGAGAAGAACGTGAATTGGACCGACAGATGGCATTTTTACGGAAGAAACGTGAATTAATTAAATTGCAACAGGAGTTAAATGATTTGGACAGCCGAAAAATCGACTTACACGTGCTCGATGCAATGATGTGCAAATTTGAGGGGTCTGATATACAGGATGTATCAAAATGGATTGCTGACTTGGAAAATGTTTGTGAGTCGTTCCGTTATAGTGAGCGAGACAAATTGGTGGCTGCACGACATTTAATGACGGGACATGCAAAGCGATTCACAGAAATAGCTCGTGTTCATACTTATGCCGAATTTAAACAGAAATTGTTGTTGGAATTTCGACGTGCATTTACCGTTCAGGACGTGTTGAAACAGTTGTATGCACGCACTATTAAGCCAGATGAAAGACCGCGTCAGTATGTTGTTGAAATGCAATTTATTGCCAGCCGTGCAGATGTATCGGAAAGTGATTTGATCGATATTATTATTGATGGACTTAATGACAAATCAACATTGGTTGCAATGCTTTACGGTGCAACAACAATTGCAGAGTTGAAATTAAAAATGGAAAAGTACGAGAAGCGTCGTGCAGTACCAGTGAAGCAAAGCACAGCTGTCAATAGTTCAACAGGTGTTGTGCCAAAGCGATATGTTTCAACAAACACAGATGCAGTTACAGGTGCCAGCGGTCAAGATTTGTCAAACATACGTTGCTACAATTGCTTCAAATATGGTCATTAACAGAGCCGATGTTCAGAACCGAAGCGACCAGTCAATTCTTGCTTCATTTGCCATCAAGTTGGTCACACGCGCCATGAATGCCCACAGAAGAAGAAGCCGACAGATCCGCGGGGTAGATCAGAAGCAACAGTTGCAGCAGCCGTTCAACAACAAGCAGTGAACACAGATGAAGCGGAAATTAGGTGTTCAGCAACGCAGTTGGGACATCAACATTTGGTAAGTGTCGCCTTTATTAAGCAAAATGAGTGCACAGATTTTATATAATATTTTGTGTTTATTTGAGTATGGCAGTCCAACTAGTTTCATCCGATGCTCGCTCATACCGTTTCCAGTGCAAAGTGAATTAAAGTTTACACCATACAAGGGCATGGGCAATAAAAGACTAAGTATGTATGGTTTTGTAACGTGTCAGATTGTATTTAAAGAGCATAATTTAACTCATGATTTCATTGTTTTGCCAGATGACGAAGCGCTGGTACCGTGCCTATTTGGACGTGACTTATTGAAGCGGATGATAATCTTTTTATGCCAAACACACAAAATGGTTTATAAACCGAATGAATTGTTATCCTTAAAATTAAATAAAGCCCGTATACCCAACAAAAATGTTGTCAGTGCACTCAAGTTGTTTAATATATTTAAGTGTTCATCAGATAGTTTTACGGAAGCTCCAATCACAGATAGTTTTTCTAATAGTACAGGTGTAACGTTTAGTGATAAATGAGTAAATTCAGAGGTAAATACAAGGGCAAACAAATTGGAATTTAGCGTAAGTAAGTCAGTTGAACCAGATGCTAATGTAGTTGATGATTTAAGAGTTTGTGAGAAACGAATTGAAAACTGTATCGGTGTAGTTAATTTAGATGCAACAGATGCGATAGAAGAATATAATGATGTTATTTTATTGGTAAGCTCAACTGAGGCGGGAGAATTTGAACAGTTGGTTGACATTAATAAAAACTTAAGTAAAGAACATGCAGATGCTCTGAAATCGACTATTTTTGAGAATTATTTGAAAACGAAAGATGGAAAACAGAAGTTTAGTAGTTATTCGATGCAAATTAGATTGAAGAATGACACACCAGTGTACAGTAACCCGCGTCGTTTGTCTTATAAAGAAAAAGTCGAAGTACAAAAAGCGATTGATGATTTGTTGGCTCAGAAGATAATAAGACCGAGTGAATCTCCTTATGCGTCGCCGATAGTATTGGTCAGAAAGAAGAATGGTGAATTGCGAATGTGTGTTGATTATCGTGCACTGAACAAGATAACAGAGCGTGAGGTTAATGCGACACGTTTACTCTGCTTTTTTTAATTTATTTGGTTTTACACTAAGTGTCTTATGCTTCGAATGCTAAACTGAGAATGAATATTCAAAACGAAAAAGAACTAAAACAATATGACTGTCACTTTGACGTCTGTATATGCACTGTACATCTGGCAATTCCTTCAAATAACATTCACATGCACAATATGTGGCAAGGCCTTCAAATAACGTTAACATGAACAGCATTCAAATAACATTACAACTCGGTCAATCTGACTAAACAATCGACCCGATTGTTGCTTGAAATAAAATTTTGCTACTCAGTTTCATCCAAAAACTTATAATTATTACATTGTTCACTTAATGACTCTATTTCTAAATGCTTTAAAGTGTCACCTTCTGCGTCCATCTGTTCACATTCTTGCTCTTGCTCCAACCACTTTCTTATTCTACTTGAATCAATCACACTGTTATATGGTATCTGCGTTACTTGACAGTTTTCAATATCTGTTACAACATATCGATCATGGTCTAAACGCTTACGAATTACATAAGGCCCCTTAAATTTCTCAATTAATTTCTTATTCTTTCCAACAGTTGTATCCACATTCTTAATAACTACTAAATCTCCTGGCATAAATTCTTTTGCTGGCTTATGATGCTCGTTAAAATATTTCTGGTTATACGACTGAGACTTCTGAATTGAAAGTTCTGCTTGTTTCCTTATCTCAATCAATTCTTTCTGTTCTCTTGTGTGAACATCATGCAAATGCTCTGTTAATTCATCAACTATCTGCCCACGTTGTTCTACTCCAAATAACATCTGACTTGGCGTCTGTTTTGTCGTACAGTGTACAGTGTTGTTCAATGCATATTCTACTTCTGACAATTTGTTTTTCCAATCTGTATGATTTATGGGCTCAGTTATCTTCACTATACTTGTTCGTATATTCCACCTTCGTCAGAGTTTGGAATTTATGAGATGCACTTGGATGTCATCTCTGAAGTGTGTGGGAAGCTTGGTGACAGTGACAGCTTACTGATATTGGGTGATTTCAATTTACCTTTGGTATCATGGTTACCCTTACCTGATACTAAACATCTCACTCCGTTAACTCCTTGCGACTGGACTTCTGATTTTGTTAGACTAATTTCTTCTCTGAATCTTGTTCAGATTAACGATATTGTTAATGCTATGAATAGGACACTTGATCTTGTAATAGTTAATAATTCTGATAATTTTGAAGTTTCCCGCGTTAATCCTCTAAGTTTGCCCGAGGACTCATACTATCCTACAATTTGTATTCGTTTCTATCTCCAGACTGAAAATTCAATCTATTCAAAATTTACCAGGAGATCTTTTTGTTTCTCACGTGCTAATTTTGTCTTACTGAATAGTCTTTTTGAATCTGTCGATTGGAGGTCAATATTAGATTACTTTGATGGGAGCTTAATTAATTTTTATGATGCAATGTGGCGATGTATACGTAAATCTGTGCCGAGGGTATCTGCAGAAGATGAGAATTGCTCACCTCCATGGTCTTCTAAATATTTGAAGCAGTTAAAAAATGCCAAGAGTAGATTACATAAAAAGTTTAGGGTATCAGGTAGATCTTTTGATTATAGTAAGTACACTATTGCCAGATGTCGTTACGAGGCAGAATCATGCAAGTGTTATCAATCTTACTTGTCCAAGGTTGGTAAGAATTTTAGGAACTATCCTAAAAGTTTTTTCAACTTTGTTAACACCAAGCGTAAGTCCGTATCAAGACCTTCACGAATTGTGATGAATGATGTCGAATACATAGACTCTGAATCTATTGCCAATTGTTTTGCTGACTTTTTCTCATCTGTTTACTCGGTTAATTCAGTATCGACTACCTGTGACTATCCTTATGATATTCGGTCATTAGATCCGTTCGGGATCACTTCTATGAGTGATACGTGGGTCCAGGAGAACCTTTCATCACTGAAGCCCACGAACACTTATGGACCTGACGGGATCCCTAATTCTGTGCTAAAATACTGTATGATTACCTCCCGGTATTCTATAGGTGGTTCTACATTATAATTGGTCAATTGTTCCTTGGATTTAGGTTTTTACTTAATAGGAAATTGTCTTTCAATAATAATAAGGCTTATGGCGTACTTTCGTTCATTAAGCGCTGGGAGAAGGAATTTTCTGATCCATATATCACGAAAAATCTTTTTACACCCCTTGTTAGGCCCATATTAGAATATGGATCAGTGGTATGGGATCCACAATATGACTTTTATGTGAATATGATAGAATCGGTACAGAAACAAGTCCTTATTTTTTGTCTTAGGAACCTGAGATGGGATCCTAACGTCCATCTTCCTCCATGTGTCAGTAGATTGTCTTTGATTAAATTACCTACTCTGGCTAGTAGACGGACTATGCTTAATTCGATTACAATATATAAGATTCTCAGGGGCGATATACGCTTTGAGTATCTTCTTGGTCGTATTTCGATAAATGTTCCTTCGAGAACTTCTAGGAACTATAAACCCCTGTATATTAGTTTTCGACGCTATAATTATGCTTTGAATGAACCGGTTCGGAGAATGTGCACAGATTTTAATGATGTTTATCAGTTTATGGACTTTTCTTTATCACCGGACATGATAAAGTCTTTTATTATAAATCATCTAAATAGCTAGTGTGTAGTATTTTATGTACGAGTATTAATGGTGTATTGATAATTTATGGTTTTATGTTTTAAGATTTATTATTTTTCAATAAGTATTTAGTGGTAATCTGCGGATTTTATTATCTTTCATATGAATACCCACACTTTGTGTTTTATAGTTGGCCCGGATATCAGGTCTAAAGGCCCCCATATTACATAGTAAACGTGGACTTAAAAATATTGGTACCGCTGAATCCATGCAACGAATACTTTTCGTTGAAGTACCCACACTTACCTATACCCAAGTGTCCCTGGGTGCATCAGTTTTTGGACCCTGGGGACGCCACAGGTCCGTCCTGCGGGAAATTTTGCGATTTCTCGCATTCTTGATTTTTTCTTTAATTTCAATTTTTTTTTATAAATTTTAAGCCCTCCCCCACCTTGAGAACTTGAGCCCAATTTAAATATATTTAAGATAATTCAGTGGCAAAAATATGAAAATTGAAATTTTCCAAATATAAAGGAAAATACTAAAATTAAAGATTGCTATATATAAGACAAATATGTAATTATGGTTAAAAAAATCTTTATGAAACAACAACACAACTCAACACAAAATAGCAATTCATCAAAAAACATTCGATTGCTATTTCATGTGCTTTTTTATGTCATTCTATTTATTGCCTTTTCATATCAGCTTGTGTGTGCTTTTAGTTTCGGCAGCGACAAAGAAGCACAATCATTGATGCCATGCAATTGCTTTTGCGTTGCTACTTGTTGTTTTCTCTAGCAAGAGAAATAGCTGGTGGACAAAATTAAAAGCAACGCATAATGGATCAACATGCTTTTGTATGAAACAAAAAGCCAGCTAGCTGCTTTTCCTGCTGTTTGTCTGACTTTATGTATGGAGCTGAATTAGGAAAAGCGAAAGATGGATAATGTATATGTACATTTCTAATGCTAATGAAATTGAATAATATTTTAGTTTTGGCTGAAATTTCGATAGCATTTTAAACACTGGATATGACGCGTCTGAGAAATTCCTTTGAGTGAATTTCTAGCACTTTTTGGTTCTCTTTTACCAGGGTTGCCACATAGCGCACATCTTCTGGTCGCTAAATTCTAGACGAGTTCTTTGATTCTAGATGAGTTATTGTTGTATTACAAATACTTTCGGCCTTATTCATAAAAAAACATTAAATTAGCTCTAAAGCATTCATCAGTTATTGAAAGCTTTAACATTTGGGGAAGGTTTTATTAGTACTGTATTCATAATGAGTATTTTAACCAGGGAACAGATAATTGACTGACAACCCTGTTTTATGTATCCTCACAGTGCTTGTGATGTAAAAACAAGATGAACAATAACCGATAGACCGAATTAAATTTTTTTTATTTAAATGCGTCAATGCATTTTTGCAAAATTTTAAACATTAATGGAAAGAACTATTCAATAAAAAGATCAATTAATGTTTCCTATATTCATAAATTTGGAAGAAGTGTTAATAAATCATATTGACTTGGATTTCAGTTTTGGGTAGTCGAATATAAAACCGGATATTAGGTTGTAGTTTCAATGTTTTGATTTTATATACATCACTATGTAAACAAGAGTTATTTTTGGTTAAAAATTTTAAAAATTGGAACGAAACTATTTGGCGGTATAATGTGACACTATAAACGCTGCAAATATACACAAAATAATTTGAATTGTTTATATCGCATAAATATTTAAACACAGTACGCGTGAAATGTAAAAAAATCATTTCTTTTGTGTATTAATGCGGATAAAATGGCGTTAAAGAAGGGCGAAACGTTCAACAAAAATGGCGACGTTAGAGAACTCTTCACAGAGGAATTTTTTGATTGTGAATAAAATTTTTGGGCTTTACCTTCTTAAACCTTTAACAAACCCATGACAACTTTTTATGAATAAGGCCGTTTGTGTTTTGAAGTTTTTATTGTTGTTATTGTAGGTATTGGTTAATTTTATGCGATGCTAGTGTTTTCTGGTTTATATTTGAGATGGGTTTCAAACATTTTTAATTTCGCTTTTTATTTCAATATTTTAGTGTTATAAGAGGGACTTTTGTAACAACACCAGGCTTTGTTTCTGCTAAAGCCATCCAATCTTGGGGTTCATGTTCAGGTGCAAGTATTTTATCTGAATCAATTATTGGTTGAATATATGGTAGTTCCCAAGATGATAGATCCACAATGGAAGAGCTTTCACTCCAAGTTTCGTGAGTTTTCAACTGAAGCATATTCCGCCATGGAATATTGCCTACTAATTTTTGCTTGCAATAAATTTCATCCGTTTCAGTAGATCTTCCAAAATATACTTTCGGTATGATTTGAACAACTCCCTCGTTTCTATTCCGACTGCCTGTGGCTGAAAACTTTTTAGTATATTCAAGCAATGAAATGTTTTCGAGATTTAAAGGTCGAGATGAAGATGCTGTCATCAATATGTTTGCAGTTCTAACATTTTCATCTTGGTTACGTCTAGTCATAGGAACATACTCTTGAGTCGAAATGAAAAGTTTAACGAATTGCCGCTTTGAATGATATAAACCTTGCGCTGTCTCTATGTGCACAACTTCACAGGATGACACATCTCTTTGTGAGATTATTTTCATTAACATGCCTGTAATTGCTTTGACAACTGGATCACTGTTATTCATGTTCATTGCCATGTTGATGAAAAGCTGTTTGAAGCACTCAGAAGAAGGCTCACCCTTGGATTATTGTACAATAGCATGCTCAGATGCAATGATCTGACAATCTGTTTTAGCACGCCAAAGTTGTGACACAAACTTGTTGTATGGATTTAACAATGGGTCATTACGTTTAGGGGTGTAAGAAAATACACCATTCTCGTCTGCTTCTAAAACAGAAGTATTTAGGAAATCCAAATCTGCATTTAAGATTGGTATCAGGTCCTCGCAAACAATACGATTTAGAGCACACTGCATGTCTTTGTACTCTATTCAGAATCTGAGACAGCTGAACCTCATCTTCCAAATTGATTTCAGGTCTAGATGGATGTACAACGGACTTCTTCACAGCAGGCATAGGATTCCATGCACTGATAAAGTCATCGTAATAGCATCTGGCTTGATTCAGTTCTTCAGGACTCATTGTACTGAATGTCCTCACGTTAGGAGCTCCTTCGATCCAGAAAACACCGTGTATGTGCGGGCTGCCTCTGTGTTGATACTCAAATCGATACCAATAATCTTTCACATTGTATTTCTTTTTGAGCAAATCAATGAAAATCTCAATTCTTTTCGTGAAATACTCGTCGGCAATCAGAGGATTGAGTGACAAAAGACGCTGCATTTCTCTTGAAATAGTGCTTTCTGTTTTGCCTGTTGCATCATAGCTGAAGTGCTTGACTAAGCATTTCCACCACAAATTGGCCGAACTTAAGGTGAGGAAGATTGTCGGAATACCGAGCTGTTCTACCATTGACTCTAATTTACGTCTCTGTTGATACCAATAAGGCCCTGTTCCAGTTATTTGAGAGCCTATATGAAGCAAACGTTTCATGACAGCAGGATTACGATTGACATCTTGCAATAAATCTTAAACTGTTCCAGGAAAGTTGCCTATATTGGCATAAATTGTCCTCCTCTGCAGTGAATCGTGCCGTTGCATAGTGTTTAGGCAGAAGAGAGAATCTCTTGTCATCATGCCTAAGCAAATGCTCTGTCCATTCACGAAATGTCACTTTCATTGGACGAGTGCTGTCATGGAAATCGGCTTCTCCTTTCGGAAATAAGTGAGGAAACGCCTGCATGTCTGAATTCATTGACAGGGATCAGATTTTGTTCGGGCCAGTTGAGAATATCCGTTATCATTTCTCGTTGGTTTCTAGCTTGAATCATTGCTAATCCATTATTGTGAACAGCATAAGCATCAGTCTCTAATTCATCAGCCAAGACATGCCCTTCTTCAATGAACCTCAATGAGCTTGCAATATTGTCATCCACTGGTAGTGATTCTAAAGCTTCTGTATTGATCATCAAATCTGAGTAAAAAGGATTATTATAGATAAGCCATGCCAATGCTGCTAGTACATTCGGACGTCTCACTCGAAAATCTGAATATCCTGTCATTCCAGCACGTCTTACCAAAAGCACTTGCAACTCAGGATTAGTCAATGGTAAAGAGCTTGCAATTGGCTGAATATTTTGCTCAACATTAATGATGTTACCCTTGTACCGATATTGCCCTTGACCACCACAAGCATGAACTTGGTAGACTTTCAATACAGGTTGAATTCTACTGATGAGGATCTGTTCGGTAGGAGTTACCTCCTGGTGTCATGTTGTTCGTTGCACTAAATTTGCTTGAGTTCTTCTTGCAAATTTTACACACACCACCATACGTAACACTTTCTAAAGATAACGAATGACAATTAGAGCAGGACTTGTACGAGATACCAGAAAGCTGATCGTAAAATTCGTTCAAATATCTGTTATCATGTGGAAATACTTGGTTAGATCGAGTTTGCATAATTTCTCTTAAGTTAGCTCTGTTTTCATCTGCTTCTGCCTCTGACCTTCCGCGTCTTATGGCTCTTTGATTCAAAGCATTCTGGGTACTTCTGCCTAATCGAACTCTTCTTACTGATGGCATTTGATTAATCCGGAGTACTTTGGTTATTGAGAATATGTAAATCTGTTGTGATGAGAATGCAGCTACGAGAAGGAATTTAGTTCTCTGTCAGTGATGAACGTATACCCCATGTAGTCAGGCAAAAATCATAATGAATATTCAACTTACTGTAGTTTCTGAATAAAACGTTAAATTTTATTTCTGACTCGAAGTAAACAATCCCCACTGTTCCTACTAATATTCTCAATGCGAAAGTTTTTGAAGAAATTTTAAAAATCGCGCGACTTAACTTACGACGTGCGGCATCAACCAAAAAAAAGCACAACTTGTCAATTCGGTTGTACAAATCAATCTACTTTTATTTTCAATTCTTTCTAATAAGTTTTGTGGTTATTTCAGCTAACGGTGCATGATTGCATCGTTTCAGCCGACGGTGCCTGGTTGTAGGATTTCAGCCGACGGTGCATGGTTGCATGGTTTCAGCCATCGTGGTTTTGTAGTTTTCCACTGATGTGCTTTGTCAGAGGATTTGTACATAGTTGTTAGGTTGGTGCTGGTGACCGCGCTTTAAAAATTTCAATGTATAGCGTAGTTATTGTTTTTAATAAAATGTTTTTATTTATTTACTAGCTATAATATTTAATATACTACTATTTACAAAAAATCTAATTATATTCGAGGTTCGCAGAGATAGGGTGTCTCTTCTTCAAAAAACAAAAAAGCTAAAGGCTCAGAGTCAGGTCTAGTAACTAGTCGGTGGCGTTGATTTCATATTCTAGGAACGTCAACATAAGGCGTTGACACCAGCTTATGGGGTGTTACCACATTACCCCCGTCTAGTATTCGTCTAGAGGTATCTCTTCGGGAATCTAACTTGGCGGCCGGATGAGGTACTTCGTGGTTGTTGCCGTAGAATGTCGTCTTCGCTTTGTGGATGTTCTATCTCATTTCTAGACGAACTGCTTCCTTGGGTGTGGTTGGCTTGTTGCGCTTTGTTGGCATCGTGTTGTAACGTTGTTGATGTTGTTTCGGATGCGAGTGATGTTGTTTCGGGTGAATCGTGGAAAATAAATGCGGCTTTTAGGCGGTCCACAGAAATCTCTGATTCTCGCTGGTTGACGCTGACGTTGAAATATTTTTCGCTTCTCGAGATGACTTTGTACGGACCTTCGTAATTGGGTTCCACAGGTGCTTTAACACGGTCGACTCTGACAAATACGAATTCGCATTCGCTCAATGCTGGCTGTACAAAATGCTGCTTTGATCCGTGGCGTACAGGTGTTGTGAGTGGCAAATTGCGTGATTGCTTTGCGCAGCATCTGTACAAGTTCAGTTTCGCTAGTGGCGTTTTTGCGTGGAAGGAGAACTTCACCAGGTAATCGCAGTGGAGCTCCGAAAACCATTTCTGCTGGGCTGAGGCCAATGTCGCTTTTGATGGTCGAGCGCATGCCAAGCAGAATTACTGGGAGTGCGGATGTCCAGCTCGCTGTTTCGGAACACTTTATGGCTGCTTTTAACGTTCGGTGCCATCGTTCAATGATGCCGTTTGCTTGCGGGTGGTATGGTGTTGTGGTGAAATGTTTCACTCCGAGCATATTGGTCAGCTCCTTAAATAAAGTTGATTCAAACTGACGTCCCAAGTCAGTGGTGATTCGCAAAGGGACACCATACGTAGATACCCAACCACTGACTAAAGCACTTGCAACATTCTGAGCTGTAATGTCAACTAAACGAATAGCTGCTGGCCATCTGGAGTACCGATCGATGCAGGTCAGGCAATAGCGAAAACCGTTTAATGTTGGTAGAGGGCCAACGATATCAATGTTTATGTGCTCAAAACGGGTGTCAACTGAAGCGTAATCGCTGAGCGGAGACTTTGTGTGACGATGCGTTTTTGATTTCTGGCAGGGAATACATGAGCGAACATAGGTTGTGACATCTTTTGCCATGGGCGGCCAGACAAAACTATTTGCTACCAACTGTTTCGTACCTTTTATGCCTGGATGCGACAGAGAGCGCAGTTTGCAAATAACAGCTCGGCGAAAACTCCTTGGTACGTAGGGTCTTACCACATTCTGCATTACGTAGCAGTACAGCTGTTTCGTTGAGCCTGGAATGGACAATCTTTTTAATTTAATAGAGTTATTCTCACCGACTTCCAGCAGGGACTGTAACTCGGCATCAGTCTGTTGGTGCGTTGCCATCTCATCAAAATTCAAGACTATGTCATGGATTTCGTTAATGCGTGAGAGCAAGTCGGCTATGTTATTGTGCACTCCTGGCAAATGACGAATGTCGGTAGTGTATTGGGCGATATAGTCAAGCTGGCGAAGTCTTCTGGGCGATGCTTTTTCGCTTTTTTGCTTCAAAGTGAAAATAATTGGGTTGTGGTCCGTGAAAACCACAAACTCTCTTCCTTCAAGTGCATACTTAAAGTGCTCGATTGCTTGATAGATGGCTGTTAGCTCCCTGTCGTATGTGCTGTAGTTTCTTTGCGTTGGGGTGAGCTTTTATGAGTAAAAACCGAGTGGTTGTATTTGGCTTCTTACTACCTGCTGTAATACAGCGCCTACAGCGTCATCGGATGCGTCGGTTGTCAAAGTTAGTTGTGCGTCTGGTGGCGGGTAGCAGATGTCCACTTTATTGGCGTGTTGTCGTTCTTCTTGTAGCCGGGGATTAGTTTCAGCCTGGCGGATGCGATTGAGTACAATGCGGAGGTGTTCGATATGCTCTTCCTCTGAAGTTCACGCGATGAGAATATCGTCTATGTACGCAAAAGCGAAATCGATGCCTTGTAAAAGTTCGTTTATGTGACCAAACGTCATGTACTGAAACTCAAAAAGCCCCAAAGGTGTTATGATGGCTGTTTTGGGAATATCGCAAGGCTCGACAGGGATTTGGTGGTAAACTTTCTGCAGATCGATCTTAGAAAAAACGTTTTTTTTTGAATAAAATGCTAGTCACGTCGTGTAAGTACGGTATGGGGTATCTATCAGGCACTGTTATATCGTTCAACGCCCGGTAGTCTCCACATGGGCGCCAATCCCCATTTGATTTTCTTACCATGTGGAGTGGACTAGCCCAATTACTCTTTGATGGTCTACAGATGCCTTTTTCCATTAAAAATTCGAATTCCTTTTTAGCAGCGAGAAGTTTGTCGCCTGCTAGTCGTCGTGCGCGAGCAAAAGTGGGAGGACCTTTTGTTATTATGTGATGTGTGATGCTGGAGTCTGTTTGTTGCTTATTGGCGTTGATTGTGGCCAGGTCTTTAAATTCACGTAGCACTTGTGCGTAACGTTCGTGCGTATCGTATGCAAGTACGTGTGTTGCGTTGCCTTGAGCCGTTTTACCCCGTGTCGTTATCAGCGTTTTGCGATCGATGAGCTTACACGTCTTCATATCAACCAAAAGGTCGAAATGTCGAAGAAAGTCGGCGCCGATAATAGCACAGTTTACGTTGGCTAAGACAAAAGTCCAAGTAAACTGTCTGTATAAGAGAGCCGTTGGCTGCAAAAAGGTTTGTTTTCTTTGTTGCACTTAGATTTGATTGCCGTTTGTGCGCAGGGAGGACGGACACGTCGGCACCTGTGTCGATAAGAAAATTTATTTTTGAACTTTTGTCGTTGATGACGAGACGAGCTATGCGAAAAGCGACCTCAGATCTGCTCGTGGGATCGGGAGGCGCATTTAGTTTTTTGATGAACCCTGACCTGCACGGTAGATACATGGTTCGCGACATTTACGAGCATTCGTGCTTTGCTTACGGCTCGCAGAACTCGATCTGGAACGCTGTGTGGTTTTGCCGCTTAAACTGCAAATGTTGGCTAGCTGGCGCTCCAGGCGATCCAAACGCTTGTCCAGGTCTGTTGGAATAGACGGCTGTGGTGTCGATATGACAGCCAAGCGCTGGAATTCACCGACCTCCATGATTTTATCTGCCAGCTTCGCCAGTTCTGACAAATCGGCGTCGGAAGCTTGCAGGATTGCTCTCACCTGTGAAGGCAACGGCTGTAACCATAAAGTTTTCAAAAGTCTCTGGTTACCTTATCTTTGGCCAAAGCACTTAGCTCGCTAAAAAGCTGGGTAGGACGTTTGTCACCGAGGTCAACCTCCGACAGTAATTTTTGTGTTTTTTTCTGCTCACTTTCACAATAGCGGTCTAGGATGCACTTCCTGAAAAAAAAAAAGATATTTGTCGTTGTCGGGCGGGTTGAGCACTGATACCTGAACGAGTACACTCTATTCGATGGCAGCGACCACCGTTTTAAATTTTGCTGTGTCACTGGTGATGCCGGCGACGGCAAATTGCGCTTCAACCTGAGCTAGCCAAATTTCCGCGTGGTCAGGCCAAAATGGCGGCACTTCTACAGCAACACGATTAATAATTTGTTTGTCGTCGTGAACATTAAGCGGGGCGGTGGCAGCGGTCGTGACGTCAGCGGTGGCGGAATTACTTTTTGCAACAGCGGCAGCAGCTGTAGTAATGGTGGTTGCGTTTTCTTTATCCATCACTTCGGGGTCACCAATTTATAGCGTAGTTATTGTTTTTAATAAAATGTTTTTATTTATTTACTAGCTATAATATTTAATATACTACGATTTACAAAAAGTCTAATTATATTCGAGGGTCGCAGAGATAGCGTGTCTCTTCTTCAAAAAACAAAAAAGCTAAGGGCTCAGAGTCAGGTCTAGTAACTAGTCGGCGGCGTTGATTTCATATTCTAGGAACGTCAACATAAGGCGTTGACGCCTGCTTATGGGGTGTTACCACAAATGTTTTCCAATAACTCTAAAACCTTTTCTCAATTAAAATATTTTTATTAAGTCTAAATTCAAAATTCGGCCGGCGAATATTTTTATTAAGTCTGAATTCAAAGTTCTGCCGCCGTTACGACCTAGATAATTGGTTTAAATTCACATAAGTGAAAAATTTATTATAATCGGCCAAGTGGTTGCTGAGATCTACTCTTTTTAAAATTCACCATTGGAGTCGCTATGTGGGAGCTTCGCTCACTCCGCTCCAATTAGTAAAGACTTTACTTACTTTTGTAAAGTGCTAAGTTTTTTAACAGCACTGTCAGCTTGCCGTTCTTTGATGAATATGATAACACGTGTGTGTTAGAAAAATCCATTATACCTGAATTACATACTTTACAAGGCTTCGTAAATTATGTATTTTGGATAGGTTGGTTCCTACTTTGGTTCGAGAGAGAGCTCTTTTATGGCCCACAAAATTAAAGCTCATTCCAAAGAACTATAAATGCGTGCAGGAAGCTCGTTAAAGGAGGCTGTTAAATTGCTTAACTTTTGACTTTTGTAAGAGCTCTAAGGACTGAAAGTTCATTCGCCTATTTTGTCGTCGTGTTAGGTAAACCTCAAACCAGCTGAGAACAGCTGTGAAGTGAGGTTATTTAAAAAAAAAATTCAGTATTTTTTAGACCCACCGATTTGATATAAGTTTTTTTTGCAATTACTTAAAAAAATCTGATTCGATTTTAATAACCACGGATATATGTATATTGGGGGGGGTTATAAGGACTGAAACCACATTCGCCGTTTTTGTCGTCATTTTAGGTAAACCTCAAACCAGTTGAGGACTAGAGTGTGTAGGTACAATTAATAAATCGTAGTTGCAGCAACATAGAAATTAGTGACTTTTGGTACCAAGCCAAAATTAAAAAAAATCTCAAAGTTTGGACCCAAAAGTGCTACGCTTTCCGGTACCTCCCATACAAAGGGTAGAGTCGCTCTGAACTATATCACACTGTAACACCCCATTGGATTGATTAATTTTTACAACTATTTTGCAAAACGTAAATTTCTGTCTATTATCCTTATTGTATATAGTTTGAGCAGAGTCGGACCAGGTATTTTGATACCCCCATACAAAGTGACCAGTGGGTCTTGAAATTTATCGCTATGATTTGTTCGAGTTAATTGTTAATCGAAAAATTTAATTATTAAAATGATCGGTTATTTTTATAGCACGATTAATCGATTAACCGAATAATGATTTATTGAATGGTTACCCTACTATGTACTATGAGGATAATAGTCAGAAAAATACGTTATGCAAAATTTGGTAAAAATTAGTCAATCGAATATGTCCCAACGGCGAAAAAAAAACCAAAAGAAGAAAATCCAGGTTCGACATATTGCATCCTGGTCAGCGTCTGATCCATAATGGGCGGCTGTAATCAAATATCCTGGCAGTAGGTAAAATGCAAAACCCGGTGGACTGGGTTTTCCTCCCGCCACCGTTCATAATGGCAGTGAAAATACAAAAACGAAATTGAAAACATAAACAACCCCTATTTGTTGACGACCCCCGCAAACGTTATAAGGACCACGATTTACGGATATGCACCTGGAATGTAAGAACTCTATATAGATCCGGTGCAAGAATCCAATTGGCAGATGTCCTCGAAAGTTATAAGGCTGTCATTACCGCAATCCAGGAAATGCGATGGACAGGACATGGCTGCACACTAAAAAGAAACTGCGACATATACTACAGTTGCCATGAGAACAAACATGAATTTGGTTGCGATTTGTAGTTGGCAAAAGACTGCGACATCTAGTCTCTAGGTTCAATCCTGTGCGTGAACGTATAGCCACAATCCGCATAAAAGCGAAATATTTTTATATTTCCCTAATTTGTGTGCATGCCCCGACAGAAGAGAAAGATGATGATGCCAAAGACATATTGTATGAGCTCCCAGAGCTCAAAGCTTTCGATAAGGTTAACCATCGCCTCCTACTGAGTAAATTAAGCGCTATCGGGTTTAATAGTAATATTATTGAATGGATTTCATCTTACCTTACTGGTCGCGAACAGATGGTAATTTTTGGGGATTCGTTATCTAGACCTATCCAAGTGTCTTCCGGCGTTCCTCAGGGAAGTCACCTGGGTCCTATTTTATTTCTCTTGTTTATCAACGATTTGCCTAATTCGATAGCTGAGTCTAATGTGCTTATCTACGCGGACGATGTGAAAATATTTATGTCATATAAAAATACTTCAGACTATATTCTACTTCAAAATGATCTGGATCGGTTTGGGAGTTGTTGCAATCATAACCTTATGGAGATAAACTTGGGTAAATGTAAGCATATGGCGTTTTACAGAGCACGTATGATTACCTCCCGGTATTCTATAGGTGGTTCTACATTAGAATTGGTCAATTCTTTCTTGGATTTAGGTTTTCTACTTGATAGGAAATTGTCTTTCAATAGTCAAATTATTGCTACTGTTAATAAGGCTTATGGCGTACTTTCGTTCATTAAGCGCTGGGCGAAGGAATTTTCTGATCCATATATCACGAAAAATCTTTTTACATCCCTTGTTAGGCCCATATTAGAATATGGATCAGTGGTATGGGATCCACAATATGACTTTTATGTGAATATGATTGAATCGGTACAGAAACAATTCCTTATTTTTTGTCTTAGGAACCTGAGATGGGATCCTAACGTCCATCTTCCTCCATGTGTCAGTAGATTGTCTTTGATTAAATTACCTACTCTGGCTAGTAGACGGACTATGCTTAATTCGATTACAATATATAAGATTCTCAGGGGCGATATACGCTCTGAGTATCTTCTTGGTCGTATTTCGATAAATGTTCCTTCGAGAACTTCTAGGAACTATAAACCCCTGTATATTAGTTTTCGACGCTATAATTATGCTTTGAATGAACCGGTTCGGAGAATGTGCACAGATTTTAATGATGTTTATCAGTTTATTGACTTTTCTTTATCACCGGACACGATAAAGTCTTTTATTATAAATCATCTAAATAGCTAGTGTGTAGTATTTTATGTACGAGTATTAATGGTGTATTGATAATTTATGGTTTTATGTTTTAAGATTTATTATTTTTCAATAAGTATATAGTGGTAATCTGCGGATTTTATTCCTCTTTTAACTGGTATTGCTTTAATCGGCTGTGAAGTTTTATGTAGCCGTTGCACGTTTTCCTCTCAGTTACTCCCCGCTACGGATCGGTCTGTGGTGTGTACGTTATCCCTACGTCATAGGGATGAGGCCCCCTCGGTCGGTTGGGGCGGGTGTGAGTGGCGGCGATGGGATCGTTCGTTAAAAAAAAAAAAAATACCGCCGCAGGCAAACATTAAAAAAAATTATATTCTTGTAAGTTCAGTATAAGTAATTGGTTATATTCACCATTGAAATATTTTGAGACGAAAATAGCGCCACTTATACTCGAGTTAGAAGAAAACTTTTTTAAAATCAGGCAATTTTCAATTTAAAATTTTTTAAATCGTGGAACTTGTACGAAATTGCTTTCAATGCAATTATCTTTCATATGAATACCCACACTTTGTGTTTTATAGTTGGCCCGGATATCAGGTCTAAAGGCCCCCATATTACATAGTAAACGTGGACTTAAAAATATTGGTACCGCTGAATCCATGCAACGAATACTTTTCGTTGAAGTACCCACACTTACCTATACCCAAGTGTCCCTGGGTGCATCAGTTTTTGGACCCTGTGGACGCCACAGGTCCGTCCTGCGGGAAATTTTGCGATTTCTCGCATTCTTGATTTTTTCTTTAATTTCAATTTTTTTTATAAATTTTAAGCCCTCCCCCACCTTGAGAACTTTAGCCCAATTTAAATATATTTAAGATAATTCAGTGGCAAAAATATGAAAATTGAAATTTTCCAAATATAAAGGAAACTACTAAAATTAAAGATTGCTATATATAAGACAAATATGTAATTATGGTTAAAAAAAATCTTTATGAAACAACAACACAACTCAACACAAAATAGCAATTCATCAAAAAACATTCGATTGCTATTTCATGTGCTTTTTTATGTCATTCTATTGCCTTTTCATATCAGCTTGTGTGTGCTTTTAGTTTCGGCAGCGACAAAAAAGCACAATCATTGATGCCATGCAATTGCTTTTGCGTTGCTACTTGTTGTTTTCTCTAGCAAGAGAAATAGCTGGTGGACAAAATTAAAAGCAACGCATAATGGATCAACATGCTTTTGTATGAAACAAAAAGTCAGCTAGCTGCTTTTCCTGCTGTTTGTCTGACTTTATGTATGGAGCTGAATTAGGAAAAGCGAAAGATGGATAATGTATATGTATGTACATTTCTAATGCTAATGAAATTGAATAATATTTGAGTTTTGGCTGAAATTTCGATAGCATTTTAAACACTGGATATGACGCGTCTGAGAAATATCTTTGAGTGAATTTCTAGCACTTTTTGATTCTCTTTTACCAGGGTTGCCACATAGCGCACATCTTCTGGTCGCTTAATTCTAGACGAGTTCTTTGATTCTAGATGAGTTATTGTTGTATTACAAATACTTTGTGTTTTGAAGTTTTTATTGTTGTTATTGTAGGTATTGGTTAATTTTATGCGATGCTAGTGTTTTCTGGTTTATACTTGAGATGGGTTTCAAACATTTTTAATTTCGCTTTTTATTTCAATATTTTAGTGTTATAAGAGGGACTTTTGTAACGATTTAATCAGACACAGTACAGAAGAATAATACTAGGGCGCTGTAGTCGCTCCGGTAAACCTATGCTGACATCATAAACTGGAGCGAAGTGTGAAAAGAATCATTTACCATAAAAAATTTTTCTAACGTAAACTATGTTTATTTTGTAAAGAATGTTTATTTTGTAAGATTAACAGTTGTTATATGCGAATGATACTTAAAAGGTACTGAATATAAAAAAATTAATTAATGATTAAGATTCTCTAGTCTCTGCAATTCGTGCCGTTTGTCTTGTAATCCTTTCTTCTTGTTTATTTTCATCAGACGATCGTATGGGAATGCTGGATCAATAAAGAGTCCCTGGATGTTTCGCACTCTTGATAAAGCAACATACGTCATTCCTAATGCAAATTCTTTTTCGCTAATATCCACTACAGCTTTATCCAGAGTAAGACCTTGTTACCTATGAATACTTATTGCATATGCCAACTGCAAGAGAAACTGCTTTCTTGCGAAAGACATTGGACCTTTTCGAAAGGTAGCAGTGACTGGAGGAATTGGTAAGATGTTGCAATGGTTATATAGAGGGCCTGAATACGATTCAAACTTAACCATGATGCAAAGAGGAAATTCGTCAACAAATGATGTCAACAACTTCGCCAATTGTACCGTTGCATAAGCCTGCAGCCGTGAAAAGATTTTGACGTAAAATAACCTGTGCTCCTTCACAAAGACACAGCTTTGCTGATAGGCGCCTAGCATCGTCTGCTGAAGCAGAAGCAGCACGGCTATCGTTATGTTTTGCTTTGATCAAAACTACTGGATTTCCAATGTTCCGTAATTTGTCATGATTATATTCTTCAATCACGGCGTTTCGAGAAATGAGTCGCAAAATATTAGACGTATTCTCTATTGTCTGTTGATTGTTGATGAGGAAACGTGTTCGTAGTAAATCATAGTCTACTTAAGTGATATCACCTCGAGCAACTCTACCTAAGCACTCCCTAAAGGCTTCCTGATCAGTACCAATTTGACGCATTGTTTGATTTAGTTTAAACAGTTTTTTAACACTGCGATATACAATCTTCCCCGCGGCCGAAAGGATATCATTGTAACGTGGGTTGGAGTATAACGGAGTGTCTCCAACAGGTTGCAATTGATTGTAATCGCCGAAAAATACGACTATAAAACCGCCCATGATCTCGTTGAATGGTTTTGCTTGTCTTAAACGATCGTCAATCCTTGCTAGTAATCTCAAACCAATCATAGAAAATTCATCGATGATTATAATCTTAATCAAAGCCATTTCATCCTGAAATTCTAAGAGCTTCTCTGCTGACATTTCTCTGCCTGTGATGTTAGAGATGCGTAAGGCACTATGAATGGTTTGTCCATTAATGTTATTCGCAGCTACGCCAGTGGGAGCAAGAAGAATACCACTTTCACGACCAATTACTCTTACAATCTGGTTGATGACACACGATTTGCCAGTTCCAGCTGCACCGATGACCATTGCAATACGATCTGAATCAGAATTAGAAATAGCATGCTGAACGAATTCCAAGACTTCGGATTGTTCTGCATTCAGGGTGTGAGAAGCAGCAGTTGCTATATCTGTTAGAGTTGGGTAGTTCATGAACTACCTAGTTCGTTTAGGGTGACCAGACACCACCCTCGTGAATATAATGCACATGTTCGATACGGCGAGTATGTTCGTTATTGTTGTGTCCGGGCACCTTAAATGAACGAGTTCGAGAACTAGTGAACGAGTTCGACACAAGTCTAATATCTGTTCTGACGTAATTCTCCTTATTGTTCTTAATGAAGTTAAGATCTTGTTCAATATTCTGATATTTAGCTAATCCTTCATTCCAATCTTTTACACGATCGATATCTTTATAACCAAGTTCTACTAACACTGGTGCAACACCAGGCTTTGTTTCTGCTAAAGCCATCCAATCTTGGGGTTCATGTTCAGGTGCAAGTATTTTATCTGAATCAATTATTGGTTGAATATATGGTAGTTCCCAAGATGATAGATCCACAACGGAAGAGCTTTCACTCCAAGTTTCGTGAGTTTTCAACTGAAGCATATTCCGCCATGGAATATTGCCTACTAATTTTTGCTTGCAATAAATTTCATCCGTTTCAGTAGATCTTCCAAAATATACTTTCGGTATGATTTGAACAACTCCCTCGTTTCTATTCCGACTGCCTGTGGCTGAAAACTTTTTAGTATATTCAAGCAATGAAATGTTTTCGAGATTTAAAGGTCGAGATGAAGATGCTGTCATCAATATGTTTGCAGTTCTAACATTTTCATCTTGGTTACGTCTAGTCATAGGAACATACTCTTGAGTCGAAATGAAAAGTTTAACGAATTGCCGCTTTGAATGATATAAACCTTGCGCTGTCTCTATGTGCACAACTTCACAGGATGACACATCTCTTTGTGAGATTATTTTCGTTAACATGCCTGTAATTGCTTTGACAACTGGATCACTGTTATTCATGTTCATTGCCATGTTGATGAAAAGCTGTTTGAAGCACTCAGAAGAAGGCTCACCCTTGGATTATTGTACAATAGCATGCTCAGATGCAATGATCTGACAATCTGTTTTAGCACGCCAAAGTTGTGACACAAACTTGTTGTATGGATTTAACAATGGGTCATTACGTTTAGGGGTGTAAGAAAATACACCATTCTCGTCTGCTTCTAAAACAGAAGTATTTAGGAAATCCAAATCTGCATTTAAGATTGGTATCAGGTCCTCGCAAACAATACGATTTAGAGCACACTGCATGTCTTTGTACTCTATTCAGAATCTGAGACAGCTGAACCTCATCTTCCAAATTGATTTCAGGTCTAGATGGATGTACAACGGACTTCTTCACAGCAGGCATAGGATTCCATGCACTGATAAAGTCATCGTAATAGCATCTGGCTTGATTCAGTTCTTCAGGACTCATTGTACTGAATGTCCTCACGTTAGGAGCTCCTTCGATCCAGAAAACACCGTGTATGTGCGGGCTGCCTCTGTGTTGATACTCAAATCGATACCAATAATCTTTCACATTGTATTTCTTTTTGAGCAAATCAATGAAAATCTCAATTCTTTTCGTGAAATACTCGTCGGCAATCAGAGGATTGAGTGACAAAAGACGCTGCATTTCTCTTGAAATAGTGCTTTCTGTTTTGCCTGTTGCATCATAGCTGAAGTGCTTGACTAAGCATTTCCACCACAAATTGGCCGAACTTAAGGTGAGGAAGATTGTCGGAATACCGAGCTGTTCTACCATTGACTCTAATTTACGTCTCTGTTGATACCAATAAGGCCCTGTTCCAGTTATTTGAGAGCCTATATGAAGCAAACGTTTCATGACAGCAGGATTACGATTGACATCTTGCAATAAATCTTAAACTGTTCCAGGAAAGTTGCCTATATTGACATAAATTGTCCTCCTCTGCAGTGAATCGTGCCGTTGCATTGTGTTTAGGCAGAAGAGAGAATCTCTTGTCATCATGCCTAAGCAAATGCTCTGTCCATTCACGAAATGTCACTTTCATTGGACGAGTGCTGTCATGGAAATCGGCTTCTCCTTTCGGAAATAAGTGAGGAAACGCCTGCATGTCTGAATTCATTGACAGGGATCAGATTTTGTTCGGGCCAGTTGAGAATATCCGTTATCATTTCTCGTTGGTTTCTAGCTTGAATCATTGCTAATCCATTATTGTGAACAGCATAAGCATCAGTCTCTAATTCATCAGCCAAGACATGCCCTTCTTCAATGAACCTCAATGAGCTTGCAATATTGTCATCCACTGGTAGTGATTCTAAAGCTTCTGTATTGATCATCAAATCTGAGTAAAAAGGATTATTATAGATAAGCCATGCCAATGCTGCTAGTACATTCGGACGTCTCACTCGAAAATCTGAATATCCTGTCATTCCAGCACGTCTTACCAAAAGCACTTGCAACTCAGGATTAGTCAATGGTAAGAGCTTGCAATTGGCTGAATATTTTGCTCAACATTAATGATGTTACCCTTGTACCGATATTGCCCTTGACCACCACAAGCATGAACTTGGTAGACCTTCAATACAGGTTGAATTCTACTGATGAGCATCTGTTCGGTAGGAGTTACCTCCTGGTGTCATGTTGTTCGTTGCACTAAATTTGCTTGAGTTCTTCTTGCAAATTTTACACACACCACCATACGTAACACTTTCTAAAGATAACGAATGACAATTAGAGCAGGACTTGTGCGAGATACCAGAAAGCTGATCGTAAAATTCGTTCAAATATCTGTTATCATGTGGAAATACTTGGTTAGATCGAGTTTGCATAATTTCTCTTAAGTTAGCTCTGTTTTCATCTGCTTCTGCCTCTGACCTTCCGCGTCTTATGGCTCTTTGATTCAAAACATTCTGGATACTTCTGCCTAATCGAACTCTTCTCACTGATGGCATTTGATTAATCCGGAGTACTTTGATTATTGAGAATATGTAAATCTGTTGTGATGAGAATGCAGCTACGAGAAGGAATTTAGTTCTCTGTCAGTGATGAACGTATACCCCATGTAGTCAGGCAAAAATCATAATGAATATTCAACTTACTGTAGTTTCTGAATAAAACGTTAAATTTTATTTCTGACTCGAAGTAAACAATCCCCACTGTTCCTACTAATATTCTCAATGCGAAAGTTTTTGAAGAAATTTTAAAAATCGCGCGACTTAACTTACGACGTGCGGCATCAACCAAAAAAAAAGCACAACTTGTCAATTCGGTTGTACAAATCCATCTACTTTTATTTTCAATTCTTTATAATAAGTTTTGTGGTTATTTCAGCTAACGGTGCATGGTTGCATGGTTTCAGCCATCGTGGTTTTGTAGTTTTCCACTGATGTGCTTTGTCAGAGGATTTGTACATAGTTGTTAGGTTGGTGCTGGTGACCGCGCTTTAAAAATTTCAATGTATAGCGTAGTTATTGTTTTTAATAAAATGTTTTTATTTATTTACTAGCTATAATATTTAATATACTACTATTTACAAAAAATCTAATTATATTCGAGGTTCGCAGAGATAGCGTGTCTCTTCTTCAAAAAACAAAAAAGCTAAAGGCTCAGAGTCAGGTCTAGTAACTAGTCGGTGGCGTTGATTTCATATTCTAGGAACGTCAACATAAGGCGTTGACACCAGCTTATGGGGTGTTACCACATTACCCCCGTCTAGTATTCGTCTAGAGGTATCTCTTCGGGAATCTAACTTGGCGGCCGGATGAGGTACTTCGTGGTTGTTGCCGTAGAATGTCGTCTTCGCTTTGTGGATGTTCTATCTCATTTCTAGACGAACTGCTTCCTTGGGTGTGGTTGGCTTGTTGCGCTTTGTTGGCATCGTGTTGTAACGTTGTTGATGTTGTTTCGGATGCGAGTGATGTTGTTTCGGGTGAATCGTGGAAAATAAATGCGGCTTTTAGGCGGTCCACAGAAATCTCTGATTCTCGCTGGTTGACGCTGACGTTGAAATATTTTTCGCTTCTCGAGATGACTTTGTACGGACCTTCGTAATTGGGTTCCACAGGTGCTTTAACACGGTCGACTCTGACAAATACGAATTCGCATTCGCTCAATGCTGGCTGTACAAAATGCTGCTTTGATCCGTGGCGTACTGGTGTTGTGAGTGGCAAATTGCGTGATTGCTTTGCGCAGCATCTGTACAAGTTCAGTTTCGCTAGTGGCGTTTTTGCGTGGAAGGAGAACTTCACCAGGTAATCGCAGTGGAGCTCCGAAAACCATTTCTGCTGGGCTGAGGCCAATGTCGCTTTTGATGGTCGAGCGCATGCCAAGCAGAATTACTGGGAGTGCGGATGTCCAGCTCGCTGTTTCGGAACACTTTATGGCTGCTTTTAACGTTCGGTGCCATCGTTCAATGATGCCGTTTGCTTGCGGGTGGTATGGTGTTGTGGTGAAATGTTTCACTCCGAGCATATTGGTCAGCTCCTTAAATAAAGTTGATTCAAACTGACGTCCCAAGTCAGTGGTGATTCGCAAAGGGACACCATACGTAGATACCCAACCACTGACTAAAGCACTTGCAACATTCTGAGCTGTAATGTCAACTAAACGAATAGCTGCTGGCCATCTGGAGTACCGATCGATGCAGGTCAGGCAATAGCGAAAACCGTTTAATGTTGGTAGAGGGCCAACGATATCAATGTTTATGTGCTCAAAACGGGTGTCAACTGAAGCGTAATCGCTGAGCGGAGACTTTGTGTGACGATGCGTTTTTGATTTCTGGCAGGGAATACATGAGCGAACATAGGTTGTGACATCTTTTGCCATGGGCGGCCAGACAAAACTATTTGCTACCAACTGTTTCGTAGCTTTTATGCCTGGATGCGACAGAGAGCGCAGTTTGCAAATAACAGCTCGGCGAAAACTCCTTGCTCGGCGAAAACTCCTCTTACCACATTCTGCATTACGTAGCAGTACAGCTGTTTCGTTGAGCCTGGAATGGACAATCTTTTTAATTTAATAGAGTTATTCTCACCGACTTCCAGCAGGGACTGTAACTCGGCATCAGTCTGTTGGTGCGTTGCTATCTCATCAAAATTCAAGACTATGTCATGGATTTCGTTAATGTGTGAGAGCAAGTCGGCTATGTTATTGTGCACTCCTGGCAAATGACGAATGTCGGTAGTGTATTGGGCGATATAGTCAAACTGGCGAAGTCTTCTGGGCGATGCTTTTTCGCTTTTTGCTTCAAAGCGAAAATAATTGGGTTGTGGTCCGTGAAAACCACAAACTCTCTTCCTTCAAGTGCATACTTAAAGTGCTCGATTGCTTGATAGATGGCTGTTAGCTCCCTGTCGTATGTGCTGCAGTTTCTTTGCGTTGGGGTGAGCTTTTTTGAGTAAAAACCGAGTGGTTGTATTTGACTTCTTACTACCTGCTGTAATACGGCGCCTACAGCGTCATCGGATGCGTCGGTTGTCAAAGTTAGTTGTGCGTCTGGTGGCTGGTAGCTCAATAGTGTGGCGTTAGCTAGTTCGTTTTTGCAGTTCACAAACGCGACTTCAGCAGTAGATGTCCACTTTATTGGCGTGTTGTCGTTCTTCTTGTTGCCGGGGATTAGTTTCAGCCTGGCGGATGCGATTGAGGACAATGCGGAGGTGTTCGATATGCTCTTCCTCTGAAGTTCACGCGATGAGAATATCGTCTATGTAGGCAAAAGCGAAATCGATGCCTTGTAAAAGTTCGTTTATGTGACCAAACGTCATGTTCTGAAACTCAAAAAGCCCAAAAGGTGTTATGATGGCTGTTTTGGGAATATCGCAAGGCTCGACAGGGATTTGGTGGTAAGCTTTCTGCAGATCGATCTTAGAAAAAACGTTTTTTTTGAATAAAATGCTAGTCACGTCGTGTAAGTACGGTATGGGATATCTATCAGGCACTGTTATATCGTTCAACGCCCGGTAGTCTCCACATGGGCGCCAATCCACATTTGGTTTTCTTACCATGTGGAGTGGACTAGCCCAATTACTCTTTGATGGTCTACAGATGCCTTTTTCCATTAAAAATTCGAGTTCCTTTTTAGCAGCGAGAAGTTTGTCGCCTGCTAGTCGTCGTGCGCGAGCAAAAGTGGGAGGACCTTTTGTTATTATGTGATGTGTGATGCTGGAGTCTGTTGGTTGCTTATTGGCGTTGATTGTGGCCAGGTCTTTAAATTCACGTAGCACTTGTGCGTAACGTTCGTGCGCATCGTATGCAAGTACGTGTGTTGCGTTGCCTTGAGCCGTTTTACCCCGTGTCGTTATCAGCGTTTTGCGATCGATGAGCTTACACGTGTTCATATCAACCAAAAGGTCGAAATGTCGAAGAAAGTCGGCGCCGATAATAGCACAGTTTACGTTGGCTAAGACAAAAGTCCAAGTAAACTTACGTCTGAGTCCTAGAGAGAGGTCGATTCGTTTTTCACCGAATGTCTGTATAAGAGAGCCGTTGGCTGCAAAAAGGTTTGTTTTCTTTGTTGCACTTAGATTTGATTGCCGTTTGTGCGCAGGGAGGACGGACACGGCGGCACCTGTGTCGATAAGAAAATTTATTTTTGAACTTTTGTCGTTGATGACGAGACGAGCTATGCGAAAAGCGACCTCAGATCTGCTCGTGGGATCGGGAGGCGCATTTAGTTTTTTGATGAACCCTGACCAGCACGGTAGGTACATGGTTCGCGACATTTACGAGCATTCGTGCTTTGCTTACGGCTCGCAGAACTCGATCTGGAACGCTGTGTGGTTTTGCCGCTTAAACTGCAAATGTTGGCTAGCTGGCGCTCCAGGCGATCCAAACGCTTGTCCAGGTCTGTTGGAATAGACGGCTGTGGTGTCGATATGACAACCAAGCGCTGGAATTCACCGACCTCCATGATTTTATCTGCCAGCTTCGCCAGTTCTCACAAATCGGCGTTGGAAGCTTGCAGGATTGCTCTCACCTGTGAAGGCAACGGCTGTAACCATAAAGTTTTCAAAAGTCTCTGGTTACCTTATCTTTGGCCAAAGCACTTAGCTGGCTCAAAAGCTGGGTAGGATGTTTGTCACCGAGGTCAACCTCCGACAGTAATTTTTGTGTTTTTTTCTGCTCACTTTCACAATAGCGGTCTAGGATGCACTTCCTGAAAAAAAGATATTTGTCGTTGTCGGGCGGGTTGAGCACAGCCTCTGATACCTGAACGAGTACACTCTATTCGATGGCAGCGACCACCGTATTAAATTTTGCTGTGTCACTGGTGATGCCGGCGACGGCAAATTGCGCTTCAACCTGAGCTAGCCAAATTTCCGCGTGGTTAGGCCAAAATGGCGGCACTTCTACAGCAACACGATTGATAATTTGTTTGTCGTCGTGAACATTAAGCGGGGCGGTGGCAGCGGTCGTGACGTCAGCGGTGGCGGAATTACTTCTTGCAACAGCGGCAGCAGCAGTAGTAATGGTGGTTGCGTTTTCTTTATCCATCACGTCGGGGTCACCAATTTATAGCGTAGTTATTGTTTTTAATAAAAGGTTTTTATTTATTTACTAGCTATAATATTTAATATACTACGATTTACAAAAAGTCTAATTATATTCGAGGGTCGCAGAGATAGCGTGTCTCTTCTTCAAAAAACAAAAAAGCTAAGGGCTCAGAGTCAGGTCTAGTAACTAGTCGGCGGCGTTGATTTCATATTCTAGGAACGTCAACATAAGGCGTTGACGCCTGCTTATGGGGTGTTACCACAAATGTTTTCCAATAACTCTAAAACCTTTTCTCAATTAAAATATTTTTATTAAGTCTAAATTCAAAATTCGGCCGGCGAATATTTTTATTAAGTCTGAATTCAAAATTCTGCCGCCGTTACGACCTAGATAATTGGTTTAAATTCACATAACTGAAAAATTTATTATAATCGGCCAAGTGGTTGCTGAGATCTACTCTTTTTAAAATTCACCATTGGAGTCGCTATGTGGGAGCTTCGCTCACTCCGCTCCAATTAGTAAAGACTTTACTTACTTTTGTAGAGTGCTAAGTTTTTTAACAGCACTGTCAGCTTGCCGTTCTTTGATGAATATGATAACACGTGTGTGTTAGAAAAATCCATTATACCTGAATTACATACTTTACAAGGCTTCGTAAATTATGTATTTTGGATAGGTTGGTTCCTACTCTGGTTCGAGAGAGAGCTCTTTTATGGCCCACAAAATTAAAGCTCATTCCAAAAAACTATAAATGCGTGCAGGAAGCTCGTTAAAGGAGGCTGTTAAATTGCTTAACTTTTGACTTTTGTAAGAGCTCTAAGGACTGAAAGTTCATTCGCCTATTTTGTCGTCGTGTTAGGTAAACCTCAAACCAGCTGAGAACAGCTGTGAAGTGAGGTTATTTAAAAAAAAAATTCAGTATTTTTTACACCCACCGATTTGATATAAGTTTTTTTTTGCAATTACTTAAAAAAATCTGATTCGATTTTAATAACCACGGATATATATTGGGGGGGTTATAAGGACTGAAACCACATTCGCCGTTTTTGTCGTCATTTTAGGTAAACCTCAAACCAGTTGAGGACTAGAGTGTGTAGGTACAATTCATAAATCGTAGTTGCAGCAACATAGAAATTAGTGACTTTTGGTACCAATCCAAAATTAAAAAAATCTAAAAGTTTGGACCCAAAAGTGCTACGCTTTCCGGTACCTCCCATACAAAGGGTAGGGTCGCTCTGAAACTATATCACACTGTAACACCCCATTGGATTGATTAATTTTTACAACTATTTTGCAAAACGTAAATTTCTGTCTATTATCCTTATTGTATATAGTTTGAGCAGAGTCGGACCAGGTATTTTGATACCCCCATACAAAGTGACCAGTGGGTCTTGAAATTTATCGCTATGATTTGTTCGAGTTAATTGTTAATCGAAAAATTTAATTATTAAAATGATCGGTTATTTTTATAGCACGATTAATCGATTAACCGAATAATGATTTATTGAATGGCTACCCTACTATGTACTATGAGGATAATAGTCAGAAAAATACGTTATGCAAAATTTGGTAAAAATTAGTCAATCGAATATATCCCAACGGCGAAAAAAAAGCCAAAAGAAGAAAATCCAGGTTCGACATATTGCATCCTGGTCAGCGTCTGATCCATAATGGGCGGCTTTAATCAAATATCCTGGTAGTAGGTAAAATGCAAAACCCGGTGGACTGGGTTTTCCTCCCGCCACCGTTCATAATGGCAGTGAAAATACAAAAACGAAATTGAAAACATAAACAACCCCTATTTGTTGACGACCCCCGCAAACGTTATAAGGACCACGATTTACGGATATGCACCTGGAATGTAAGAACTCTATATAGATCCGGTGCAAGAATCCAATTGGCAGATGTCCTCGAAAGTTATAAGGCTGGCATTACCGCAATCCAGGCAAAATACTACAGTTGCCATGAGAACAAACATGAATTTGGTTGCGATTTGTAGTTGGCAAAAGACTGCGACATCTAGTCTCTAGGTTCAATCCTGTGAGTGAACGTTTAGCCACAATCCGCATAAAAGCGAAATATTTTTATATTTCCCTAATTTGTGTGCATGCCCCGACAGAAGAGAAAGATGATGACGCCAAAGACATATTCTATGAGCTCCCAGAGGAAACGTATGACCGCTGCCCTGGCCATGACATTAAGATTGTACTAGGAGATTTTAATGCCAAAGTAGGCAGGGAGAATGTGTTTCATACAACTATTGGCAATTTCAGTCTACATGCTGATAGTTCCGACAACGGTATGAGACTGATTGACTTTGCCGCGGCAAAAAAACATGGTCATTAGTGGTACAAGATTCCAACATAAATGCATTCACAAGGCTACTTAGATATCCCCAGATCAAAGAACGAAGAACCAAATTGATCACATGGTAATTGACGGAAGGAGCTAACATTGATTCTGATCATTACCTGGTAGCAGCAAAGGTTCGCACAAGGTTAAGTAGAGCGAAAATCGTACGAAACCAGACGCAGAGGAAGCTGGACATCGGAAAGCTCCAATTACCAGAGATAGCCACAGCCTACTCAAGGAAGCTCTCGCAACTTTTGGCACAGAACCCACCCCCTCCCGATAACGATCCTGAAGCGCAGTGGAAACCCATTTCCGACTCTATACAAAAATTCCGCAACAACCGTACTTGGTTTTTAAAAACCGCTTCGCAACAAACCATGGTACGATGGAGAGTGTCGCATTGTGTAATGTACCATAGTGGTATCTTTGAATATCCTAATGAATAAGATGTAATAGGCCCTATAATGCCAGGATGTGTAGATATTCTTGGTGGTAAAGAAATTCTGACGTAAGGAGGACTACGGGAGCCTTTAGTAGCTAGCTTCAGTCGGGTGGGGGGTTATCGTCCTTTCCCAGTCAGAAGATGTTGAATTACAAATTTTATTGTAGACTCCCTATTTAGTGGAAAGCGTATATATACGGAAACTACTTTACGTGGCACAAATGACTATCAAAATAATAAAAATAAACCCGGAAATAGTCAAAAGACAGAACCAAATCATATTCAATTCAGCAATCACGATATCTCAAAGATGTTATGAGACAAGAGCGCATAAATACCCTCCCAAACCATTATCCTGATTTGCGCTATTACTTATTATCAGGATCCCTAACATAATTGCCAAACCAGCGTCTACCACATTATCGAATGGTATCTTTGAATATCCTAATGAGTAAGATGTAATAGGCCCTATAATGCCAGGATGTGTAGATATTCTTGGTGGTAAGAAATTCTGACGGAAGGTGGACTACGGGAGCCTTCAGTAGCTAGCTTCAGTCGGGTGGGGGGTTATCGTCCTTTCCCAGTCAGAAGAAGTTGAATTACAAATTTTATTGTAGAGTCCCTATTTAGTGGAAAGCGTATATATACGGAAACTACTTTACGTGGCACAAATGACTATCAAAATAATAAAAATAAACCCGGAAATCAAAAGAAAGAAACAAATCATATTCAATTCAGCAATCACGATATCTCAAAGATGTTATGAGACAAGAGCGCATAAATACCCTCCCAAATCATTACCCTGATTTGCGCTATTACTTATTATCAGGATCCCTAACATAATTGCCAAACCAGCGTCTACCACATTATCGAATGGTATCTTTGAATATCCTAATGAGTAAGATGTAATAGGCCCTACAATGCCAGGATGTGTAGATATTCTTGGTGGTACAGAAATTCTGACGGAAGGTGGACTACGGGAGCCTTTAGTAGCTAGCTTCAGTCGGGTGGGGGGTTATCGTCCTTTCCCAGTCAGAAGAAGTTGAATTACAAATTTTATTGAAGACTCCCTATTTAGTGGAAAGCGTATATATAGGGAAACTACTTCACGTGGCACAAATGACTATTAAAATAATAAAAATAAACCCGGAAATAGTCAAAAGACAGAAACAAATCATATTCAATTCAGCAATCACGATATCTCAAAGATGTTATGAGACAAGAGCTCATAAATACCCTCCCAAACCATTACCCTGATTTGCGCTATTACTTATTATGAGGATCCCTAACATAATTGCCAAACCAGCGTCTACCACATTATCGATTTGAAAACACTTCGGATTGTTTTAGTACTGCATTGTAAAGAGTTAACAAATTTATTCAGGGCATTTAATACTTATATTATAAAACTTTGGGAAAAAAAATCAAGAATAATTTTATCTTTGTAATAAACTCAGCCTTTTTCGATTTAAACAGTTAAGAGTTTATTATATTTTATTTATTTATTTATTTTAACTTCGATGGCTTACAATTCAGTTTGAGGTACAAAAAGTGAATGAGCTTAAAGAATAAAAGTAATACATACACTGCTCTCTTGCAGTCGCTGTTCATGAAATGCATACGTACAAGATTCTCTTCTGCGGTTGTTGTTACTGAAATGCATACACACAAGATTCTCTTGCAGGCGTTCATTTCATGACAAGAGCTGTTAATACAGTTTGTTTTACTCATGCTAAGAGATGGTAAGGGTAATGATCTGTACAATAAGTGAATACCCTACAACTACCCCCTTCATAAATTTGTTCCTCAGCCAATATGATACCTATTTTACATAATTCATTCGCTTAAAACTGTATGTAACAAAAATATTTAATTTTTTCCTTTTTATAATTTATAAAAGGAATACAAATTTTACTTATAATTTATACTTTTCTAATTTTTCTTTCTCTTAAATTATATCTAACAATTTCTTTTGATAATTCATTTTCTTTTGGTATTTCAGTAGAAGTTATACTTTCTTCTTCTGTATTTTCAATATTATTTGGTTGAACCTGATCTTCAATACTTTGTTGGATACTTGTAGACATGTTCTGTAACGGATCTAGAATAGTTGTTGGTATTTAATTTTTTTCCTTTAGAGGTTCAGTACACAATACAATTTGATTAGCATGCCTTTTCCATGTCTTATAATTTTTTGTTTTTATTAAATAGGTTTGCTCACCAAGTTTCTTAAGTACTGATCCTCTAATCCAAGAAACTTTTCCGGGAATTGAATAATCTTTACACACAACTTGATCGCCTTCATTAAAAACATTTCTCTTATTGCCTTTATAAAATTTGATCTGACTTTCTTGTTGGTTTTTTGAATGTAATTTAATTTGATCTTTGTTAATTTTTATTACTTTTCGATTTGGATTAATTAAATCCAGTCTAGTTCTTAATTGGCGTTTATTAAACATTAACTGAACTGGTGAAACACCAGTACACCACTACACTGTGTTCTGTAATCAAATAAAAGTCTACATAGTACGCTATTGAATTCGGATATTGGTACATTATTTAAACTGCGCTTAAGAGAATTTTTAAGGGGTTTTACAGAGTTTACAGCCTGTCCATTGGTAGCTGGGTGCCCTACAGGAGTTGTAATGTGTTCAATGCCGTTAAGCCTTAAAACATTTTTAAATTCATGGGACACAAAAGATGTGCCATTATCCGACACGATACATTTTGGTAAACCAAATCGAGTAAACAATTCTCTTAAAACTTGACATACTGGTTGTATTAGTGCCCATATCGATGCACTCAATCCATTTACTGGTACTATCCACCACAACTAGACACCAACGTTTTAAAACGATCCAAAAAAATCGATATGTAATCTTGACCACACTTCCTCTGATCTCGGCCAAGGTATTAACTCTTGCTGCGGTGGCTTAGGTCGTGTCATTAAACATGAGTCACACGCCTTAACAATTTTCTCTAAATCTTTGCCTTGGTTAGGCCACCAACAACATTCCCGAGCCATCGCCTTCATTTTTACTATGCCCATATGTGATGCATGTAACACGGTAACTACGTCACTTCTTAATTTTTCAGGGATAATCACTCTATAGCCCCAAAACAAACTATTCGACTCACAGGACAACTCGTTCCATTATAAATTAATTTAAGTTTAACTTTATACGGTTATTATACCGGATAAGTAGAATTCGGTAACGATTCCGGTTTCTATAATCATTGAAATTAGCTTTTAGCAAAACAAAAGAACTAAAGCGACTGCGAAACAAAATTGTACCAAAAAAATAGTGTAAGCAAATTATATATGTATATGTAACAATGAGGAGAACGTAATCAAAACAACAGTGTTAAAATAATATGTCATTATATATATATATATATAGATATAACAGCAAGTACTCACCCGATCGACGTATGAAGGCCTTCGGAAGTTCGATGTTAAAGTGCTGTGGACTTATACTAATTATGTTGTTGTATGATGATGATATTCTCTCGCGTTAACGATGTTTGATTGCCAACGATGTTTAGAGCAATACGATAAAAAAAAAATGGTTTCCCATTACATCCCATGAAGGGACCGGGGAGAACTTCTCACAATCACTGAGCTGTGCGCTTTCCAGTTTTCACTCACTGATTGGGGTCTACAGTTTTACAAAGATTCCGAACGGTATTTTGAAAAGTTTTTCATGGCTATATACTCGATAGTGTCGCCGCCACTATGCGAGGTGACCGCCGCCGAAAGAAATTTTTTTGAAGGTGGTTAGAGCAGGGTTCGAACCCAGGAACTCATGTACAAGAGCCGAGCACACTAACCATTGCACCACCGATTGCAGCAATACGATAATGACCATTAATTTTTGTTTATTTGTTGTTTTGCATGCTTTTAGCTGTTTAAAGATTTAGGTAGTATAATTGTCTGATATTTTAATTCTTTTAAACGTTTTAACTAATATTCATACTATTACTTCCAAAGTTAAAATTAAGTGGTTGTACGAAATTTAAAGATCATGTTGGAACATGAAGAGAAATGTGAATTTGAGAAAATTCTAGAAATGGAACCAATTTTGGATGGAATTGTGTAAAATTGATTAATATCTTATCGTTGAGGTTGTTCATAAGATCTTCTCTGATGTGGTATTATTATTGGTGGATAAGATAATAATTAAGTTTACTCAATTCTCTAGTTTGCACTCACGAAATTGGTTTTACGGAATGTAACGAAACACTTTATACAATTAATATTACTAAACTAACAACTTTCATTTTAAACCACTTTATCCAATGAAATGGTTAAAGCAAGACAAATTCATGGCTTCAATATGGATTTTATAGGACTGTTCTCGTGCTGTTCCAAAACTTAAAACATGAATGGAGTTTTTCCACAAAAACAAAATTCTCCCTGGTATCACTCTGGCTGGTCTAAGTTGTCTGGAGTATTTGGATCGGTTTTGAATATTGGTCCGCTGCAGATCAAGGGAGTTGTCCCCTTCTATGCACCTTCCACAAACTATCCCACGTGCAAATAAATGTTCCTCAAGCAGTTTGAAGTCAAGGTTTTCAGCTTCCACGTCGCAGAATATACTCAAGCAGCCTTCGGTGCCACTTCACGTGGCCGTCGTTTACACAAATACTTCGCGATTGTGTTAGTTTTACTAATGTTGGAATATATCACAATATTCTGAGGAACCAATTGCTTTTACGAAGTGATGATATAACTATTTAATTTCCGACTGTGATGCCTTTGACAATTTTAAATTATTCTTGGACTTATCTTTAAGAATTCTTGACTTGAAACAAAGTGGGTCATTTTATATGGAAGCAAGAAAGGTATGGATGAGTCAGAAAACTGAAATGTCAACAACAAACTCATGGGTGTAAAAATACATTGTTGTAATTTAGGTCATACCAAACCGTAACCGTAACCGTATTCGGTTTTGAAAGTTAAAGTAAGAACTGAAATCGTTCATTTTAATTCGTTCACTACAATTGCAAATGATGAAAAGAACGCTGCACGCATGGAAATGCTTCAGTCAATTATAACGCGAGCTCCGACTGAGCGGTATAGGGAGAAAAGAAAGTAGGTAAACCGTCTCTCTAGGCGTAAGAAAATTTGGACGACGACGTCGATTGCCCCCTCCTAACCAAGGCGAGGTCAGAACAGCTATTGCAAGGCTTAAGAACAATAAAGCCACAGGACCCGATGGATTACCGGCGGAGCTGTTTAAAGCTGGCGGCGATGAGCTGATAAGGTGCATGCATCAGCTCATTAGCAAAATTTGGTTAGATGAATGCAAGTTAATGTTGGAAACATCAAAATATCGCAACATTGGTAACATTGTTGAAAACATGTTCCAATGATATTGTTGCGAACATTCCAGCATTGTTATGATATTGTATTAAACACAATAACACTCAAAACAGGTTTAAGCCGTACCATCTGGTGATATCACAAGAACCGTGATCTCACGCGTTCTTCTGTAAGACAAGATCACAACAATGCTAAAAACATAAGACAAAGAAGAACAAAAAGTAGATTTAAGTCAGTTTGTAAGACTAATTCAACAAAGCACATCGTGCTGTTAAATAAAGCAATTCGAATATCAAAAAACTAACTTAAAGGTTTTTAATTGGCGTCCAACGTGGGGCACGCTTGGAAAAACTAAAATTATAAAAAAATTTTAAACGCGGTTCCCAATAAAAAAGATATTTAATCCCAGCCACTACGTTTAAAAAAAATGTGAGTTGAAAACAGTGAGTGAAAAAAAAGTTTTTGACTGTAAATAACTAAAAGAAGGAGAAAAACCAAATAATTAATTATAACCACAGTATGAATTGTAAATGGTGAATAAAACTTTTTGTGGTGAAATTAACTAAAAAATTCCCAAAATAAAAAATAATTGACTATAAAATTAAATAAAAAACCAGCAATCAATGTACACTCATTCATCATTCATCCAAATTCACACGTTTCATCAAGGTCTGCGCAAATCCGGACAAATTTAAGAAGAAGAGAATTTCCCCACAGCAATCACCAGGCAGCAGCAGCATAATCGTTCTACAATCAACATTAAACGTTTTGGATGAATATAAAATAGGATAAGTGAAACTTCAAATGTTTGTCTATTAATTTGTAATCCTTCATTACCATAGTTCTACATTCTGTATAATTTTTAAATTTTCCCTAAATTTACTATTATCAAATGTGAATAATTTTTAGTTATTAGTTTTACAAAAAAAATAAAAAGTTAAATATAATCTAAGGTGAATTATTCTGTTTATTAGTTTACACAATAATATAATAAGATAAAAAGACACTACAAACATATTTTATGTTTGAACTAGAAGAATTATTAAATAAGCTTGAAAATCTAAGTATTAACAGAATGTAAAATCCGCCTCCATCAATTTCAAATCTCTCAACCCCTTCCCAAACCTTTACATTAGCTCAAAGGGCAGAGCTTACAAGTATAATCCAAAGTATCCTCAACCCAAATACCGAACCCGAACCAGTCCCTATAATAGACTTCTCAACAAACATAGCAGAGACAGAGAGAATACCAGATACCGTAAAAACGCTACGCGAATTTTCTGGTAAAGCTGGAGAATTTAGCTCATGGCGCAAAGCCGTTGACAGAATACTAAAACTGTACAATCAGTATCAGGGCACTCCAAAATACTTTGCAATCCTTCACACTATTCGCCATAAAATTGTCGGCGAGGCAGACACAGCTCTCGAGGCTTATAGAACACCTTTAGATTGGCCTCAGATCAAAAAATGTCTAATGCTTCATTACTCCGACAAAAGAGATATTTCAACTCTGGAGTATCAGCTGACCGTCTTAGTCCAAGGCAACCAAACAATCACTGAATACTACCAAAAGGTTTTCCACCATTTGTCCCTTATATTAGACAAGATAGATTGCCTTGATTTGAGTGAAGGCGCTCTCGATATCATGACAAAAACATATCGCGACAAGGCCTTAGATAACTTTATTCGAGGGTTAAATGGAGACCTTCCGCGACTGCTAAGTGTGAAAGAACCTACTAGTCTTCCTCAGGCACTAAATATGTGCTTAAAAATAGGCAACATAGATTATCGAGTACACTATGCAAAGGGTAAAAATTTCCAACCTGACAAAGCGCAACAGTTCTATCCAGAATTAACCCATCAGGTCAATACAGCACAGTACCGACAATTCAACCAACCTAAACTACCCAATCCTCAATAATCTTTCCCTCAACAATCTTTCCCACAACAATCTTTCCCCAAACAATTTTTCCCACAGTACCGACCTCAACCACCTAATCGAAATTTTCATCCACATTATAATCCTGTGCAAGTTCAATTCACACCACCACTGCCACAAAAACCCCCAATACCAATGGACATAGATCAATCAATACAAACCAGACAGATTAACTACGTCAATCGACCAGCACAAAATAATTCAAATCAATATCCCACTAACACGGATAATAGACCTTTCTCTAATGACCAACAAAATATTAAACGACAACACTCCCAAAATACTTACCAACCTAATAAACAACAAAGAATTTTCCAAACAGAATCAATAATTAATAATGGGTCAGAACTTTCACGAGCTATAACTAATAATGAGGCAGTACTGTCCCACGAGAATTATTACGAACAATGTGAAATGGCTGAAGAGAGGAATATACTGAAAATGATGACATTAATTTTTTAGATTAGCAGCGTCCACTCTTCCGTTTTTCCCGTTCACAATGCGAAACGGAAAGGTGATAAAAATTTTACTTGACACAGGATCAAATAAAAATTACATTAAATCTGAATTCATTAAGAATCCAATACCAAATCAAGCAACTTTTACTGCCAACACCATAGCAGGACACATCTCGATAAACCACCACAGTAACATCAAGATATTTAATGAGGAAATAGGACAGCAACAATTTTTTATACTACCTGCAGCTGGATTCTGTAAGTTGCTAAAGCTTAATCTCCTTCGCTAAAAAACTCTAAAATGAATTTAGAGATTTTTAGCATCAAATGCAATTCTGTAACGTGTATCTAAATTTAGCTATCTCTTAAAAATGGAATTCGCCGTAATTTTAGCGTTAACCGTTCATCTCTAAAATACTCTTATTTTGTATTCTTGTACGCAATAAACAGCTGTTAATTGTCTCTTAAATGAAGAATTTTTAGCAAGCAAAAATTGAAGCCGCTGAAAAGTAAGTAATTATAAATTGAGAAAAAAATTGTTAAAATTATTGTAATTTCAGCAGTAAAATGGAGGAAACCACCAAAAGAATAACAAAGGAGCAGAAATTCATTTTAGTTCCGTACATGGAAGAGCACGCAGAGTTCGCCCATGAAAGGTAAGTTGTCTTACTTATTATTAGTTGTCATATAAAACAATATTTTTATTCGTAGGTTTGTGAACTCGACCGGTGCTAAAAGCCTCTCCCAACAGTGGGACAGTGCAACTAGAATTCGCAAGGTTTTGGACAACCGCGTATTTCTCACCTTAGACTCCGTATATGGGGAAACTTCTGCAATAAGATTCCAGCAAATTTCTTTAGGCAATCTAAACAATTTGCAGAATTGCTCATTAGAAATATTAAATGCATCCGTGCAGCTGCGCAAATGCCTCCTTCTCTCAATGAGCCTATTGCGCTCGTTACGTCTATTTGATCTAAAAATTAGATATCGTCGGTAAAATCCACTCATATTTCCTTTTTGAATAAACTTTTTACACAGCACAAATTTTATAAACTGTTTGTTTACTTTTTTACATAAAATAAACTAAGCCTTTATAGTGCTGCCATGTTTTGCAAACTTTTAGAGGGATATCAATAATTGGTGGTTTTTCGGCAAAATACTAAACGTATGTTGCAAAACCTAAATACAATTTGACAAGAACTTTCAAGTTTACCTTTAAAAATTAGCAATTTACAAGTTCTTTTTACAATTTTATGAACGAAAATTCTTTTTTTTTTTGAGGATAACAAAACATGAAGCTTGGCAGCTCTAATATAAAGTGTCAAATGTATGCGAAATATGTTTGTCTCTTTTTCTCAGCATTGTATCAAAGCAGAGTGAGTAGTATAGACTACTTTTAGCAAATTAGATTGCAGTACAGAATACGGAACACTTAAACGTAGAACATAAAAAAACTTTCAGGGAAATAATTAATTCATGCCCAACTCT
This sequence comes from Phaonia tiefii, assembly GCA_963931995.1. Lineage (NCBI taxonomy): Eukaryota > Metazoa > Arthropoda > Insecta > Diptera > Muscidae > Phaonia > Phaonia tiefii. Next base: position 224,802,759 of record OZ008369.1, read on the forward strand.
TTTTGCGAATCCACATAAAAGTCTCACATTTGTAACGAATGTAAAGGGTGAAATACGAACTAAAAGTGAACGACCAATTTATTCAAAGTCTTACCCATATCCCATGGCACTTAAAGCGGAGATTGACAAACAAGTAGAAGAACTTCTTGCGGATGGCATAATACGCCCTTCCAAATCCCCATACAATTCTCAAAAAATTTCGCATGGTTGTTGATTATAGGAAACTAAATGAAGACACCATAGCCGATAAATATCCCATTCCAAACATGGAAACAATCTTAGCCAACTTGGGGGCAAAAAAATATTTCTCCACCATTGACTTGAAGAGCGGATTCCACCAGATAGAACTCCAAGAGTCGGATATTGAAAAGACCGCTTTCTCCATTAATAATGGAAAATTCGAGTTTACACGACTCCCATTCGGTCTTAAGAACGCACCGGCAATCTTCCAGCGTGCTTTAGACGATATTCTTCGCGAACATATTGGCATTAGATGCTACGTTTTTATATTGATGATATTATCATCTTTTCAAAAACTCTTAACGAACACTTCGAAAACTTAGAAATCGTTTTTAGCGCCATCGAAAAAGCGCATCTTAACGTTCAATTGGACAAATGCGATTTCGTAAAGAATGAAATCTAGTTTCTCGGCATCTTCGTTGGACAAAATGGTATTCGTACAAATCCGAAAAAGCTTGAGGCTATCGCAAAAATTCCTTGTCCAAAAACAGTTCACGACCTTCGATCATTCCAGGGAGCAGCCGGACAATATCGCAAATTCATAAGAGGTTACGCCGATATTGCGAAGCCCTTAACGGAAATACTAAGAGGAGAATTGGGTTGTACCCCCAGGACACTTTCCAAGAAAATCTTACTCAATTTAAACCAAGAGCAAACTAAAGCATTTCAGCAATTACGCAACTGTTTAATATCACAGGATGTCATACTGCATTATCCTAACTTCGATAAACCTTTCGAATTGACAACAGACGCTTCCGACTTCGCTCTAGGAGCAATCCTAGCTCAAGAAGGACGACCTATTTCGTTCCTTTCTAGGACACTTGGCAGGTCTGAAGAACACTATGCGGCAAATGAAAAGGAAATGCTTGCAATTATTTGGGCTTTACAGTCATTTCGATGCTTCTTGTACGGATCGAAAAAAGTTAAAATTTTGACAGACCACCAGCCACCAACATTCGCTCTTAGTAATAAAAATACAAATGCAAAAATGAAACGTTGGAAGGCTCAACTCGAAGAATATAATCATGAACTTATTTACAAACCCGGAACCACAAATGTTGTAGCCGATTTCCTATCTCGACCACAAAAAGCGAACCTTAATTCTTTAACTGCCACAGTTCACAGTAGCGATAGTTCCTCGGAAAACCTAATACCGTGCACCGAAAACCCTGTAAATGTTTTTAAAAACCAATTATTTTTGGAAATCGGACAAACACCACAATATCAATTTAAAATAGTCTTCCCTACTTACCATCGCCATATTATTACCGAAACACACTACACAGAAGAAAGTTTAATAAACATACTAAAGCAATATTTAAACCCATCAGTCGCTAATTGCATAAAAACAACACACCCTTACACTTTTCCAATTATAAAATTATCTTTACCCAATTTCAAACAATAGATGTAACTAACGAAGAGGAACAGAATAATATAATTATCAGTACCCATAATCGAGCCCATAGAAATTCTCAGGAGAATAAAAAACAAATTTTAGAAAAGTACTACTTCCCACGAATGACGAAAAAGATCGACGCAATGGTCAAACTCTGCAAAACTTGTAAAGAATGCAAATATGAAAGACACCCAAATAAACCAGAAATCGGACATACCCCAATTCCAACATATCCAGGACACACTATCCATGTGGACATATTCTCCACAGAAAAATCTAAATTATTAACTTCAATAGATAAGTTCACAAAGTTTGCTATCGTAAAAAACATAGAAGGGAAAAGTATCGAACACATTCGGAAACCACTGAGAGAAATTATATTTCAATACGGCGTCCCTAAATCCATAGTCTTCGACAACGAAAAATCATTAAACTCCCAATCAATAAAAAACATGCTTGAAAACGAACTAAATATTCGAATATTTACAGCACATCCATACAAAAGCGAGGTAAATGGACAAATCGTAAGATTTCACTCAACATTATCAGAAATAGTCCGTTGTCTGAAACAGGAACATTCTACAAAACCTTTCAATGAACTTATTGAAATAGCAGTCAACGAATACAATCATTCGATCCATTCCAGTACCGGGAAAAAACCTTTGGCAGACCTTGCACATTCGGACCTAAAGAATACGAACAAACAAGACATGACAACTACCTTAAATTAGTTCAAACCCAAGAAGACACATTGAACTACCATAACCAAAACAAAAACAAGACAATATAAACCAGGAGAAAAAATATTTGTTAAACAAAATAAAAGATTAGGGACAAAGTTATCAAAAAGATATCAGCAGGAAATAGTTAAAGAAAATCAAAATACAACAGTAACCACAGTATCAGGGAAAAAAGTACACAAGAGCAATATCAGAAATTAATAATTTCCCCTACGTCCTTTCCCGATCCAAATCCCCAAAACAATAAGTAAATAAATAAAAATAAAAACTGTAACTGAATTGATGACTAGAGTTAAGAATTAATACTATAAAAAAAAAACAAATTTATTAAATAAATGCTTATAATAAGAAAATATATTTACGGAAATGTAACAATTAACCATACGGTTAAAACCCTAAATGGGGCACTACTATAAAAATGTAACATTTACATAGCTTGTAAAAAAATAAAGGTAAAATCCAAAACACCAATACAACAATCCTCACTTCTTAATCAATCGGGAACGCTTGATACTTCGGAGGGAGGAGTTAATGTTGGAAACATCAAAATATCGCAACATTGGTAACATTGTTGAAAACATGTTTCAATGATATTGTTGCGAACATTCCAGCATTGTTATGATATTGTATTAAACACAATAACACTCAAAACAAGTTTAAGCCGTACCATCTGGTGATATCACAAGAAACGTGATCTCACGCGTTCTTCTGTAAGACAAGATCACAACAATGCTGAAAACATAAGATAAAGAAGAACAAAAAGTAGATTTAAGTCAGTTTGTAAGACTTATTCAACAAAGCACATCGTGCTGTTAAATAAAGCAATTCGAATATCAAAAAACTAACTTAAAGGGTTTTAATTTGCATGCCCGGCGATTGGAGTCTCAGTATACTATGTCCCATATTTAAAAAAGGTGACCCGAGTCTCTGTGCCAACTACCGTGGAATAAGCCTTTTATCCATAGCATATAAGGTTCTATCAAGCATATTGTGCGAAAGACTAAAACCGATTATCGCTGACCTGATTGGACCATACCAGTGTGGCTTTAGGCCTGGAAACTCGACAACCGACCAGATTTTTGCGCTACGCCAAATCCTGGAGAAGACCCACGAAAAACAAATCGACACCTGTCATCTATTTGTCGATTATAAGGCGGCCTTCGATAGCCCGATACGGGGGAAACTCTACGGAGCAATGTCTGAGCTTGGTATTCCTGCAAAACTCATACGCCTTTGCAGGATGACCCTGACGAACACCAAATCCGCAGTGAAAGTTGGTAAGGATCTTACCGAACCTTTTGAAACTAAGCGATGCCTCAGACAAGGTGACACCCTATCGTGCGATCTCTTTAACATCTTAATAGAGATTATTCTGAGAAAAGCTGCTGTCAACATGAATAAAACCATCAGCAGCAAAAGTCATATGCTGCTCACGAATGCTGTGATATAGATATCATTGGACGCACAGTTAGAGGAGTTACTGCGGTGTTTTCGAGAATTGAGAAGGAGTCAGGAAAAGTGGTTCTGACGGTAAATGAGGACAAGACAAAATTAATGGTTTCAACTAACAGGGCCTCCACGCGATTAGACCAAAGCCGTTAGAATTTCGAGGTGGTGGACGAATTTATATACCTCGGTTCGCCGTAAACAAAAACAACAACGTCTGCCTTGAGATCAAGCGGAGAATTGTGCTTGCGAATAGATGTTATTTTGGGCTAAGCAAGCACTTTAGAGATAAAGCCCTCTCTCGAGTAAAAAAAGTCCAATTATAACAGACTCTCATACAACCTGTCTTGCTTTATGGCGCAGAATCCTGGGTATTATCGCAAGCAGGCGAAACATCTATAGGAGTCTTCGAGAGAAAAATACTCCGAAAAATGTATGGCCCTATAGTGCACAACGACGAGTATCGGCGACGCATGAACCATGAGCTGTATGAGCTATATCCCGACATTGACATAGTTAAGCGGATCAAAATAACACGATTGCGCTGGCTAGGCCATGTCAGTATAATGGATTAAGACGAACCAGCACGAAGGGTTTTCGAAACCGAACTTGAAGGAAGACCAAGACTCCGCTGGATGGATCAGGTTGACGAATTCCTGCGTACACTTGGTATTGCCAACTGGAGAGATAAGGCAAAAGATCGAACTGGTTGGCGAAATATGTTATCTTCGTTTTGTAAGGTCTCTGACCCCTCGGGGTTGTTCGTGACCGGATAAGTAAGAAAGTAGGTAAGTTTATTCAAAATTGTGGGAAATTTTTGGGAAAGTAATTTAAGTAATGGAAAATGTGACAAAATTTATGTGATTTTACATAATAGCATTTGTTTCGTATATAAAAAACTATTTTACAGCCATGAGGCCAGTGTTGGGATATCAATAGGAGAAAACCCGTAAGACCGCCCAAAGATGAACATTCCGGAACGCCTTTTTAATCTAAAAACTTCCCGGCCCAAAACTGTAGCAACTTCTGTGGTCGCAGATGCCAAAACCGTTAGAGTGTCTGAGGACTTTCAACAAGGAATGGTAGCTGAACCGGTGGAATAACCAATTTATTAGGACATGGCTTTGCAATTCGATGGCCATCTTATATTCTACTTTAAGTAACGTGTTGTATTCTTGTATTCTTGATATTTTTGTTGTAACTTATTTTTTCTTTTGATATGAAATTTTGGATTTTTATTGTCATATTTTTTGACTTTTTTTTGGGAATAAAAAAATCCCATTTATTGCTTTCAACGACATCTAGAAAATTACCCACTACACTCAAAATTTTCCCAACACTTGGGCTTCATCTATTTGTTTACTTTATATATGGCTATGACTATGATTTGTGAATTGTATCTACTAGGGTACCCATTTAATCGTCTTTTTTGATTAATCGGTTAATCGTAAATTTCAATCTGACAATTAACCGAACAAAACGCAATCAAATTATTCGATTAATCGATTATTCTAATAAATTAAAACACAAAAAAGAAAACGTGGTGTTCAAACATTGTACTAGGCACATTTATTAAAACAATACAAAACGTAACAAAAGCAACTTCATTATAAAGTATAAAATATATGTAGGTACAATTCACAAATCGAGGTTGCAGCAACATTAAAATTAGTGACTTTTGGTACCAAGCCAAAATTAAAAAAATCTCAAAGTTTGGACCCAAAAGTGCCATGCTTACGGGTACCTCCCATACAAAGGGTAGGGTCACTCAGAAACTACATCGCACTATAACACCATATTGGACTGATTAATTTGTACACAAATTTTGCAAAAACCTAATTCTCTGACTATTATCCTTATTGTATGTTGTTTGAGCAGAATCGGACCAGGCATTTTGATACCACCCATACCAAGTTACCAGTGGGTCTTGAGATTTCATCAAACTATTACCCCCAATTTAATTAACCAATTTTGAGATAATTTTTTTTTTAATTATATCTATAAGCCAAAGCACTGTGCGACGCTTCCTCCCAACAAACTATCAGATCTGTTCGAAATGTGTGTAAAGTTATGAAATTTGTTCGCAAATCGTTGTCATATGAATTGCCACATTGTAGGAGTGTTTCAAGACGGACTGCTTGCCATTAACACGTACTTATATTTTATTAATCGATTAATCGCACTGATTTGTTCGAGTTAATCGTTAATCGAAAAATTTAATTATTAAAATGTTAGGTTAGTTTTATAGCACGATTAATCGATTAACCGAATAATGATTAATTGAATGGTTACCCTAGTATCTACATATCGTAAGGCGTAACTAACCAAAAATTCAAAACCAAGTTTTTGATTGATTGTTATGAATGTCATTAAACTACATGTCTTGAAAAAATTTTACGCTTCTGCTATAAAAATCTGCCTGAGTGCTTAAAGTGAAAATATAAAAAAACAGCAGACAGTTGTCCGAGGCCTTCGGCCACGGACTGTTCCTATAAGCTGTGTCAGAGACACGGCCATTAAGTTTAACGTAGAATTCGCCATCCGATAAGACAGAAAACATATATAACAATAAATGATAAATAACATAAGCAAATGAATTTATTTATTTGATAGTTACTTTTTTCATATATTTTTTATAATTATATATCCATGTTAAATTCAAATTCACATTTAACATTTTGTTTCACTTAAATACATAAGTAAATAAACGAAATTTCAATATTTCATCAATCAAAACAATAGCCGAAGGTTTGTGTCCACACTGAATCAGCAGCATAGTTTGTGTTCACGCTACAAACTCAAACACTCAACCAAACACCACACATATGTTTGAGTGTATGTGTTTAAACAATTTTCATTTGAGAAATTTAAATATTAGGAAGATATCAACCAATATGAAATGTATATCAAACGAAAGATAACATCTTCATTTACCTACAAAAAAATTTTTAAAAAAAGTTATCTCGCCGTTTCCTCATAATCAATGAAATAAAGATTACAACAATAACAATCTGACATGACTCCCTATAGCGTAAGGTAAGACGTATTCGACGCCAAAAATTCGTTAAAAATACTTATAGTTTTCATTTTACAATGTTTTTTGCTTCTCCTGTAAAATTATATTTTTCTAAGTTACGCCTTTTTGCATTTTAGCTAACGATATATTTTATATAACGAGGTTGCTTTGTCACGTTTTGTTTTATTTTAAGAAAGTGCCTAGTACAACATTTGAACACTGTTTTAAATTTTCTTGTTTCATTTTATTCGAATAATCGATTAATCGATTGCGTTTTGTTCGGTTAATTGTCAGATTGCAATTTACGATTAACGATTAACCGATTAATCAAAAAACCCGATGAAATGGTTACCCTATTAGACACATAGATAAAGGAAATAACAGATATAGCACTACTATTGTCAACCTTGCTCACTAGGTGCTGTTCTGTACTACTGTCACTTTCACTGGAAAAAATTGTGGAAAAGTTTTGTGAAAGAAAATTAAACAAGGGAAAATGTCTATCTACTACACTTAAATGCAAATCCCAAGTTAAAGTTGAGTGTCGTTTTTAATAAATAGCCCTTTTATACAGGAACAACATTTTATCATCTTCGTGCAATCTCTTCAACATCTTAATGGAGATAATAATGAGAAAGGCTGCAGTAAATACGAACAAGACCATTAACACGAAAAGCCATATGTTGCTGGCGTATGCTGACGACATAGACATCATTGGGCGAAATTTGCGGGAGGTTACTGCAGTATTTTCAAGAATCGAAAAGGAATCAGCGAAGGTGGGTCTTGCTGTTAATGAGGGCAAGACAAAATTGATGGTGTTAACGACTAGAGAAACCTCTCGACTTGGTTCGCACTTGAACGTTGACAACCGATTTAATTTTGAAGTGGAAGATGAATTTGTCTACCTTGGATCCGCCGTGAACAAGGACAACAACGTCAGCCTGGAGATAGATAGGAGAATTGTGCTTGCAAATATATGTTATTTTGGGCTCAGCAAGCAGTTTAGGAACAAAGACCTCTCTCGACGGACAAAAATCCAGCTATATCAGACTCTCATTTTACCTGTCTTGACATATGGCTCCGAAACTTGGGTCATATCGCAAGCGGATGAAAAACACCTGGGAGTTTTCGAGAGAAAAATTCTCCCTAAAATATATTGGCCTGTTAGGGAAAACGGCGAGTACCGACGTCGCTGGAACGCAGAGCTATATAATCTCTATTCTGACGTGGACATATCTAGACGAATCAAAGTGTGCCAATTGCGTTGGCTAGGCCATGTTATCAGAATGGGTGAAGATGAACCAGCGCGAAAGATTTTTGATAACGAACCCGATGGAAGCAGGAAAAGAGGACGACCAAGACTCCGGTGGAAAGACCAGGCAGAAGAATCCCTCCGTATCCTTGGTGTTACCAACTGGCGAGAAAAGGCGAAGGATAGAGCCAGTTGGAATAATATGTTGAAATTTGTTTGTTTAATTAACATGTGTAAGACGTCTGACCTCATGAGGTTGTAATATAGTCAATAAAAGTAAAAGTAAAGAAAATGGTTGGCAACACAAGCTGGATAATAGTTCCCGATTAATTACGAATTAAATGTTACTTAATTATATTCAAAGAATCTGAAGCGGGTAAGGAATTATATATCTCATTGTAAATGAGGCAAACGCGTCGAAAAGGATTATAGTAATCGTAATTATAACGGACAGTCGGTAGATTTATAGGATAGAAATATCGGGTTTGTCTACAGGGAACATTACAATTTATTTGACTCACGAGAAAATTTGAATCTATACAACCCTTAATGAGTTTTACAACAAACATAGCATTTAACATGTACCAGTGTAGGAAGATCAATAAGCATCAGGCGATTTTTATAAGGTGGCAAATCATCAATATTCCAAGCGAGACCACGTAAAGCAAAAAGTAAAAACTGTCTTTGAATCGATTCGATGCGGTCTATGTAACAGGCATTATACGGACACCACACAATGCAAGCATATTCTAATCCAGGTCTAACGAGAGAGACAAAAAGACGTTTAGTGACGTACGGGTCAGCAAATTCTTTCGCCCATCTTTTTATAAAAGCTAACAGCGATCTGGCTTTGCCTATACAGGAATCAATATGAAGATCAAAACGCAACTTTTGATCAAGAAGTACTCCTAAATCCATGAAGGAAGACATATTTTCCAATATATAAGAGGTAATGAAAGGTAAAGGTATAAGGTAATCAAAATTCAACGGTGTACTACGGCAAAACGAAAGCTTTTTACATTTTCCCTGATTTAGCGACATACCATTTACCAAACACCAATTAGTGAGACCATCCAAGTCATATTGAAGATGGGTGGAATCCTCAGTATCGCATATAGGCATATATAACTTAACATCATCTGCAAATATCAAAATGTTAGAGGATTTAACTATAGACGGTAGATCATTTAAATAAAGAACGAAAAGTAGAGGGCCTTGAGGAACACCAGATGTTACTGATATAGTTGAAGATAATACATTTTTAAACCGCACTTTTTGGGTACGACCACTAAGGTAAGAAGATACCCAGTGCAACAATTTAGGTGGAAAACCAGTAATATCAAGTTTGTCTATTAACAAATTATGAGCAACTGTGTCAAAAGCTTTACTAAAATCTGTATAAATTACATCCATCTGACATTTATCACGAAAAGCTGCAAAAACTTGAGACGTTAACTCCAGTAAGTTAGTCGTAGACGACCTGCCCTTAACAAAACCGTGCTGATATGGCGAAACCAAACATCCAACAAAATGAAGTAGTCTATTCGTAACCAATTTTTCAAATAGTTTTGGAATTGCACTCAGCTTTGCAATTCCTCTGTAATTTTCAATATTGGATCGACTTCCAGACTTAAAGAGTGGGCTTATGAAACTTGATTTCCAATAAGAGGGAAATTTACCCGATGTCAACGATTCATTAAATATATTTGTGAGTGGAATATACAATTCATGAGCACACATTTTAAGAATTGATGTGGGAATACCATCAGGTCCAGGCGAATTTGAATGTTTTAATGTTTGCAATTCATAAAGAACTTCATCCTCAGACAAGATAACATCCGGAATGCCATTAAACGTATTAATATTATAGGGGTAATTTAGTAAAGCAACAGAAGGAGAATATATTTTACGGAAGAAGTTAGCAAACATATCAGAACTATCGGCATCATCTGATGACTCTGAACCATTGAATTTCATACTACGCGGATAACCAACTACTTTCCGCTTTGAATTTACAAAGGTGAAAAAATGTTTCGGGTTCTTCAGTAGAACTCTTCTCATTTTAGAGATATAAAAAGAGTAACATTTCCAAACTTGAAGGATGATAAGGTATTGAATCAGAAAACCCAGAGTTCACAATATTATAAAAATTCTCAATTTTGCACACAAGACCACCATCATAATTCCAATTTGCATTATGTAGAAAAGATCTGAGTAAGGCAGAATTTGTTCTGGCGAAATTAAAATTTATAGTACGTATAGATTAGATAGTACGTATAGATTAACCCAGAATTTTCTTCCTGTACATCAAGAGCAAATTTAAATGTTGGATGATGTTTATCCTCCGGTAAGACAATGGGAGAAACTCTACATAAAGAAATACAGTTACTGTTCGAAAATACGAGATCCAGTATTCTATTGTTCACATTTTTAATAAAATTTTACTGATGGAGACCTAAATCAAAAATGCCATCCCAATAATTACTCATTATAGTAGAAGACAGAGGTAAACATCCGTTAGAGTCATCGAGAGACACACGTTGTATATGGTAAGTTAAAATCACCTACACAAATTAGGTCCGAATTTGAATCCATTAAGTTGACAGCTGATTCTGTCAATCGAAGCCGCCCGATTTCGTTCCAACTCTATCCTTCTTAAATACCTGATAATCTTTGTAAAAAATCTCAGAATCATTGACACTAGGTTTTAACCAGGTTTCCGATAAGCATATAACACCATAACCACAATCAATACTATTCAAATAAATATGTTTCAGTTTAGAATTAAGACCTCTTACATTTTGATATAGGAGTATAATTGAAGCACCTAGTTTTTTGACACATTGACCGAGGGTGGCAATCTAGTATTCCCATCGGAACGATTCCAATCTCTATGAACAAACTCTCGAACCAAAACACCATCAGGCCAAAATGATTTCTTCACAATCTCATCAAAAAATTTACCTGGAACCGATATTTTAAATGAAGAAATATCCCTTGGTTGGGAGTAATTATATTTAAAAACAGCAATATCATTACCAACAATAGAATAATTGGATCTGATGAAATCACCAATATCATCAACAGTAGTATCAGATGCCAATCTAGATATGAACACTGTCCTCCTAGGGGGCACCACAACTAAGTTGTGAATACCCTTTTGCCCAGGATTTTGATGTTGAGGAATGGTGTCAGTAGAATTAACTTGTACAACAGACGCATAAGTCAAAGCCGGAGTTTGAGAAACGGAAACAGAATCAATTGGAATGACCTCAGCAGGAGGAGATTGATTACCAATAGGTTGACTACTAAGAGTAACAGAATTTTGAACAGAATCACTTACAGATGGAAGCGTATTTTGGGCAACAATATCTTCCACGACCGGTGAAAGCAAACTTATCAAATTAGACGAATTTGATAGGCTATTACAATTACCAGTATCTACACTCAAAGACGATTTCTTACGCTTAGGCGACCCTTCAATATATTCAAAGTCATCAAAAAGTGACTCCATTTTATTCAAATTTCCCATTACAGTTGCGAAATCAGATTTCATACGTGTAATTATTAACTTTGCATCCTTAAACATTCTATAGAAATCAATGTCCTGGGTCCTACACTTCACACATGACCAGCGAAGTCCTTTTTCCCGATCAGAAATCATATCATATTGTATTCCACTAAAACCTGCACAACTCAAATGAGCCTGTGCATCACATAGCGAACAACATATAAACTGTTGATCACTATTGCCCTTCACTTTACATTTAGTATACAAACACGCCATCATGCGGAAAGATAGTAAAAATGCGGGTAGTAGAACGAGTTTCAAAGTGTTCCTCAAAGTATACCCCAAAATTTTAAACAATAAGAAAATTTGATAGCAAAATAACTGATCAAAAGACAGATGAAAACAATAACAACAAACAGGGTAAATGCCAAAGATAAACAAATGGAAAACTTGCAAATTTGCCAAGAGCAAATTAAAATCGATGAATATTATTACAAATGATTTGGAATAAGCACAATACTATTGAATCGAATGCCAAATTCATTAAGAACACTTGTACACTTTGATTGTATATGGAAAAGCACTATAAACCGAGGAAAATATACAATTTCTAGTAATAACAACGAGAACTTTAATTTATTCTGATTACTTTGTTTTATTTCTTCTTGCTTCCATCCAATTCAACCTGTTTGGTAATTCTTCTCCACCATTACTGTGGAGCGACGAAATCAAAGATCTCTCTTTGATTTCGTTTGACTTATGAGAGTGATTTTTCCCACCAGGCGTTATTCCTGACTAGAGTTCCAGTTCTCCACGATCCTCTTTATCACCCCAACATTTGGTCCAATTCGAACCGGATTACTAGCGAGTAATTCTTTGCAGACAACTCTCTGAAAAGCAATTTCCAATAATTGCAGGAGATAATATCAGGTACGTTCGCTTTGTGCTTTTCTATTCCTATTTAGTTTACATAAAGTGCCGGGGAACGATATGCAACAGCGCAGTAATCGCATTTCTTAGACAATTTTGCGCGCGAACTTTCATCATTATTGGGAAGGTAATAATTGTGACAAAATATTTGACCGTTTGCAGATGTCAGGAATTATACGGTGGTGAACAATTGGCACAGAGATAACTTTCTGGAGGTAATTGGCGGGTGACTTCTACAAGGAGTAACTATAAATTTTACCGCGGAATATCATCTGAAAGCTGCAATTCGTAAGTGATTATATATGCATTCCCAGTGATTAAGGTGAAAATTATAAAATAAAAACTTCGTGCCTCCTGACGAAGACATCACCACGCTATTTTAAGTGCCAGTTCATTACATTGTTCGTCGTTATTACGTTCAATGTTAATATCCTACGAATGTTATTTTTCATCGTCACTATGTTAAAAATTATAGTGATCTCTGGTAGTCTGTAACGCGCTGTTAATAACATTGTAGAACCACTGTAAGCACACGAGGCCATATATTTACATGCATGTATGTGACATATCTTGCCTAGCTTATTTGTTTCTCGCGATAGTTATTCTCAGAATATATTGGTTACGCTCTTTTCCGCATTTTTTCCAATATACATTTCGTTTGTTTAACTCTGCGATCTGTCGCCACTGTTTCTCCCTAGTGATACATATCGGAATCGAGTCACATTCTCCTTCATATGGAAAACAACCATAACTTATACTTTGTCCCATTTCCAATGTGTGTGTTCATATGATTTCTGCTCTTGGTTAATTAATATGATAAGGAGTGTATCACTATTCTGGCACATGTTGACAAAAGAGATTTTATATTGTCTTTGTCATTGAGATCAATTGTTGTTTTTTACCACAATAGTATTTGTTGCTTATGGGTGATTTCAAGCCACTCTCCTGGGGATAAGGGAGGAAGAGAAATCGTCTATAGATTACTAGTCATCAAAATAACTTTCCAGTCGCGCAGAGTTCAATGACCGATTCTCAATTCTTGTGATAAGTCAGTGATATGAACAGATGATCACTTTCCAATAATGAGAACAAAGTATTTAGTACTATTTCATTGAGCAAAGTATTCATTTCATTGAGTAACACATTCCTAAATATTTCTTGAGTTCTTTGAGATACATCGTCATCTTTTGATAATTTGTACACTTCGGTTCGACAATATAGCTGCATTTGAATAAATATCACAGAATCGATTAACTTGTTTATTTACGGCCATCTGCGTCATTTTTCAAATGAGAAACTAATTTTGTTAGTTACTTTTAGATTGAACTGAACGAGTATCTTCTCATTTAGTTTAAAGTTTAATAGTAATCGGAAAATCTCCTAAATATAGCGGGGTATTAACTTCACTCTGTAATAGAAGAGTTCAATTCAATTTGAGACGTGTACAATTTTATGGTTCCATTCGACAAAAGCTAGTGTTTACTTCATTGATACAAATATATCTGGCAGAAGTCTTTATACTGTACTGACGTCATCGGTAAAAGGTGTACATGAGAAGAACAATACTTTCTCCACTGTGTCCATTCCATCTTGCTACACACATCTCATTCCTCCCTTGAAATTAAGCATTTATTCCGAATCTGTATGTTAATGCTTATAGATTGCCGTACTGTTTTTATATTTGTTTAAGAGTCTTGTTGTCTGGCGAACTTTAAAATATTCACGGAAATCTTGAGTTTCTTAAATTTTTTGGTTTTTTTTTTTTAAATTTCGAGGGCAGTTTACATTATTCCTTTGATCCACAATGTCCCTCGACAGATTCATACGTATAGCTGACAGATTAGTTGGATTTGAAGCGGCTTTCAATGACAACAAACTGCCAGTTTCATCTGTGTTTGATATGGAAACACATAAAGATGAATTGAAGTCCATTTGGAATAAATTGAAGGACTCGTATGAAATTTGTTTGCCCGATATTCAAAAACAGCGAAGAGAAGGATGAAGATGATAACGATGCAGATCCTGCTGCTGAAGAGACGGAAACAGTAATGGAGAAATATCAAAGCTGTTATATCACGTATTGCAGATGTTTCTCCAAAATGTGTGAGCGAGTCCAAGAATTGTTTCCGCAGCCGACATCATCCTCTAGTCATAGGGAACATGGTTTCACACTTCCCCTTGTGAGATAACTGTATTCAATGGTGACTATTCATCGTGGCCAACACTCCGTGACCATTTCACCGCAGTCTGTGTGAAGAACAGTCGGTTAAGCCCCATTGAAAAGTTATTCCACCTTAAACAGAAAACGAAAGGTGAGGCTAACGATGTGGTTACTAAGTGCCCTCTGACTAATGAGGGGTTCAACCAAGCGTGGAGAAATCTTTGTGCACGCTATGAAAATAAACGAGTGCTAGTGAATCTCCAACTTAAATACCTATTCAATTTGCAAGCAATCGGTATTGAATCCGGATCTTCGATTAAAAAGCTTCAGCGAGATATCAATGCATGTATATCCGCTTTGCAGATGTATGATGTTGATGTCCAAAGCTGGGACCCAATTTTTGTTTATATTTGTTGTAGTCGTCTTCCGGACACGACCTTAACTCTATGGTAACATTCCTTAACGGAGAAAACTATCATTCCCAAGTGGTCACACTTGGACATATATCTAACTAACCGATATCGCACACTGGAATCAGTTTCCGAAATGAGGAATGATGCAAAGACACCGAACTCTAAATCCAAGAGCGATTGTAAGGTGCAAAGCGATCCTAAAAGTCTTCACATATTTCAGACCAAAATTGGTCAGAAGAAGTGTACACTCTGTCCTAATGAGATACACATAATCCGAAAGTGTCCACGTTTCCTGAATATGGAATAATCGGAAAGATTTGCGGAAATCAAGAAAAGCAATTTATGTCTTAACTGCTTCTCAAGTGTACATTCGGTTAGAAACTGCAAGACCAAATACTCTTGTTTCAAATGTAGTAAGCGTCATAATACGCTCCTACATAAAGAATCGTTACCCACGCACATGCCAGATCCAAGTAAACAAGCACACGAGTCTTCTACCGCACCACATCTTCCTCAAACCTCTTCAAGCCTTACCCAAGTCCACTAATCCACCAAATAACCTTCAATCCTGCTTTGCTTCAAATTCGAAGAGTATTTTACTTGGAACAGCGATGGTTAACATATGCAACGCTGGTTTGGTATACACGGCAAGTGCTTTGCTAGACTCAGTCTCAGAGGGAACCTTCATCTCCGAAAAACTTTTCAATCGCCTTAAGCTGCCTTTTAAGAGAACATCGGCTAAAATCTCAGGTTTAAACAATTCTGTATCCGCTGATGTGCGAAAAGAATGATCGTTTATGTTAAGATCCACAACAGAAGATGAGCACGAGATCCCTGTATCGGCTTTGGTGGTGCCTCATTTGTCCGGCAACCTCCCATCTCGCGCTATTAACCTCAAATGTCTATCCGATCTACCACCATTTAGACTTGCAGATCCACGATTACACGAGAGCTCAAAAATAGATATCCTTTTGGGAGGTGATCTACTTCCACTTATTATGTTGTCCGGATTCGAGAGTGGAATCTGTGGGTCATTAATGGCGCAGGAAACAGTTTTTGGGTGGATCCTTACAGGCCCGATTGCTTCCTCTACAATATCTTCATTTTCCACTCGGGCTACATATCACTGTGAAATAGCTTTAGAAAAGGAAATCTCACGCTTTTGGGAGATGGAGGACCTTCCAAGAAGACAATTATTATCCAAATCCGTGCAAATATGTGAGGATTTCTACACACGTACTACGTGCAGAAATGAGGAGGGTAGATATATTGTATCTCTTCCATTTAAGGATGATTTTCCTGAAAAATTAACTTTAGGTCATTCCAAAAGTAGTTCCATGGCCCAATTTTACCGTAATGAGGCTCGGCTTCTCAAAAACCCAGAGTTGAAAGGGGAATATGATAGTGTTATTCAAGAGTACATGACTTTGGGTCACATGTCCTCAATCATTACATCAGGACCTTCCAATTTGTCGTCCGATTATTATTTGCCACATCATGCGGTTATTAAGTCTGAGAGCACTACAACAAGGGTTCGTGTAGTGTTTAATGCTTCGTCTCCCACATCAAATGGACATAACTTGAACGATGTGTTGTATACGGGTCCAGCACTACAAAAAGACTTAACCATCCTTATTTTAAAATGGCGACTATTTCGGTATGTTTTTAATGGTGATTTACAGAAAATGTACCGACAGATATTGGTATATCCAGATCATAGAACATACCAAAAAATCCTTTATAGGTTGAATCCTTCAGATTCAGTCCAGCAATTCCAGCTTAATACTGTAACTTTCGGAGTCAACTGTGCACCATATTTGGCTATACGCACGATAATGAAGTTAGCTGATGACTTTAAGGACAAATATCCTCTTGCAAGTCGTATTCTCCGAGATTATATGTACGTTGACGACGCCTTAGCCGGAGCTCATACAATTTCAATGGCAATCGAGGCCAGAAGTGAGCTTATGCTTGCTTTGAATTCGGCTGGATTTATGATGAGAAAGTGGACGGCAAACTGCAAGGACATTCTAGCAGGTCTTCCATTGGATCATCTACTTCGCAAAGATTTCCTCAACCTTGATGATAACAGTTCTGCAAAAACTCTTGGAATCCGTTGGAATGCACGGATAGACTGTTTTTACTTTTCCATAGTTCCGTTTCCTACTTCCAGTAAATACACCAAAAGAACAGTTACCTCGTTGATTGCCAAACTCTTTGATACTGCAGGATGGCTAGCTCCTATTGTCATAAACGCAAAAATAATAATGCAGAAAGTATGGATGGATAGGACCGACTGGGATGAAGAACTATGTGAGGAAACACTTATTATATGGAGAACATTTTTGTCCAATTACCACCACATAAACATGCTTAAAGTTCCAAGATGGATTAATTTCACACTCCACAATACAGACGTCGAATTCCATGGCTTTTGCGATGCATCAGAAAAGGCGTATGCAGCCGCTATTTATATTCGTATATCAACGACAGATTCCGTATACACTAATTTACAAGTATGTAAAACTAGAGTGGCTCCAATTAAGACATTGTCTATACCACGACTAGAGTTATGTGGCGCAGTTCTCCTTGCGGACATGGTCGACAATATACTTCCAAAATTAACAGAAATTCATAATTATACCTTGAGATGTTGGACTGACTCTACAATTGTACTTTCGTGATTAGCAAAACCACCATGTACTTGGAATACATTTGTTGCCAACAGGATATCAAAGATAATTCAGATAACCGATCCGACCAAGTGGAATCATGTAGAGTCAGAAGACAATCCTGCAGACTTGGCAAGTCGAGGGGTATTCCCACCGGAAATATTGAATAACAAACTGTGGTGGCATGGACCCCAGTGGCTGTCAGAATCACTCAAATGTCCGCCAGGTGAGTTTTACGACATTCCTGACGATTTCAAATTAGAAAAGAAAACAGTAAAGGTATATTTTTCTTACTTTTCCAATTTCGAAGATATTTTAGAGCGAGTTTCTTCGCTTCCCACGGCTCTACGAGTTATGGCGTATGTCTTTCGTTTTATTTACAGCACACATCCAAGCCATCGTTTGAATTTGCATGGTGAGTCCACACCCATATCCATCTCAGAAATTAGGGTAGTGCAAAATCGACTAATAGTCATCTCTCAAAAGGTCACGTACCCAGAGGAGTATAGAACTTTGTCCAATAAGGAATGCATTAAAAATACCAGTCCTTTACTAAGTTTGAATCCATTTTTAGATTCGGAAGGTATCATGAGAATGTGTGGCAGACTCGAATATTCTTCAACTCTCTCCTATAATGAAAAGCATCCGATCCTGCTTCCGTACAACTGTCAGTTCTCCCGCCTGCTTATTAAATTCATCCACCATATCTCGTTGCATGGAGGAAACCAGCTGGTTCTCCGATTGGTCAGAACGAATTATTGGATTCCACGAGTTCAAAATCTGATTAAAACCACAATTCACAACTGTAAACCATGTGTCCTATACAAAAAAAATGTCAAAAACAGTTGATGTCTGCTCTGCCGCGGAAAGAACCGAGTTAACACGGCCATTTGCTCATACCGGTTTGGACTTTGCAGGTCCATTTGATATTAAAAGCTATGCCGGTAGAGCATGCCTTATCACTAAGGGGTATGTTTGTATATTCGTGTGCTTCTCCACCAAAGCAATCCATTTAGAAGCAACTTCCGACCTATCCACGACCGCTTTTCTTGCAGCATTTAACCGTTTTGTTTCTCGACGTGGATGCCCTCTCCACCACCTACATTCCGATAATGGACAAACATTTGTTGGAGCATCGAAACTAGTTGCCAAAGAGTTCCTAGAAACATCCTCACAAGCGGCCTCTGCAAACTACGCTCATCAAAATTTAGAGTGGCACTTTATTCCACCTGGAGCTCCTCATATGGGTGGACTATGGGAAGCTGGCGTGAAAAGCTTTAAGCTACATTTCCGGAAAATAGCTGGGATTTCCAAATACACTTTTGAAGAGTTTCAGACACTCTTATCCAAAATAGAAGCACGCCTTAACTCGCGACCTATATCTCCCATTTCCGAAAACCCATCGGACCTTGCGGCCTTAACTCCAGGTCATTTCTTGATTGGATCGCCTATCCTTGTTCCAATTGATCCTCCGCTCAGCGATACTCCTATGTCAATAAGTAACCGGTGGCAACGTTTAAGGGTAATCCATCAACAATTTTGTGCTCGCTGGAAAAACGAGTATTTAAAAGAACTCCACAAGAGGATTAAATGGAAACAACCACAGGAGAATTTGAAAGAGAACATGTTAGTAGTCCTAAAGGAGGATAATTTACCTCCAAACTGTTGGCGTCTGGGTAGAATTATCCGCGTTTATCCAGGACAGGACAATTTAGTCCGTGTTGCTGAAGTAATCCGTTATAATTCGTCCAGTGACAAAACTTGTTTTGATACCACATGAATGTACATAGATTTCCTGTAGAATATAAAACTACGTTTATCCAAATATGTTCTTGCCTTAAATATTTTGTTTTATTACCCATTTCAGCAAAATGCCACACAATAAGCGACAGTTAAGCCGAAAGAATAGCAAAAAATCATTTCTTTGTCGTCTCTGCCGAAAATCACATCCGCTGAGGACCTGTCGTAGATTTCTTAATATGAATACGCCCGAGAGGAAAGATGTTGTGATGAAGTACGGATATTGCCAAAACTGTTTAGCCCATTCTCATTCACAGGGTTCCTGTTTCACCAAAACCGGCTGTAAGTATTGCCAGAAAAATCATCACTCCTTACTCCACATGCATCCTCGTCTAAGCCGCAGACCAACGAGATCTACGTCGGCATCTCACTCATCTGCAAGATCAAATTCAATGTAACGAAAACCGTCGATACGACTTCGCTCACAGCTATGCTATGACAAAATGTAGCAAGTTTGTTACCGACAGCATTGGTCAAGATTGAGACGAAACGAGGCAAATACTATGCAAGATGTCTTTTGGATGCGGGCTCACGCGTAAGCTGCATTTCAAAACGATTCGAGGATAAATTGAATTTGAGCACCCTGGAATTAGATGAAGACGTAATATGCCCATTTACTCTATGGTCGTGCAGTGACCCGCACCAGAAATTGGAAACATCCTTGAATGTCAATAATCGAATAACGACTCGAACTCCAAGTAAAAACCTGACAGAAACAATCCGGGCACATTTTCAACATTTGGTTTTGGCTGACAAGAATTTCTTCAAGTCGTCTTCAATTGGCATTGTCTTGGGAGTGGATATCTACGCAAGAATTGTATGTGATGGCACTTCAGCCCGTATAGGCCTTCCTAGCACCCAGAATACTATTTTCAGTGTTGTCTTATATGGAAATGTTTCTATTTAAATATTTAGCTCTTACTTATACTTACTGTATTATACAAAATACAGTGTAATCTAATTTTATTCCTACTTTCGTATAAATGAATTTGAAAACGTAGACTGCACTTATATGAACTTCTGAATTAGCATACACTGAACAACGTATTAGAATTGAAAGTTTTTGAATTGTAATTTTAAATCTATCGTTTTGCTTTATAAACTTTTTTCAGCCGTGCTGCAAGGCGGGCGGCGATGTTTACGTTAAATGACTTAATATTGATATAAAAAGTAATAACATGAATTCTTAAAATCGTATTGAAAATCCCCTTATTTTATTAACTTAGCGTGTGGCATCCACATAAGTTATCGACTTTATTAAAATGTTTTCGTCAAATTTATTTCAAATTTATATTTTTTTGTTTTATTTCTTCTTGCTTCCATTCAATTCAACCTGTTTGGTAATTCTTCTCCACCATTACAGTGGAGCGACGAAATCAAAGATCTCTCTTTGATTTCGTTTGACTTATGAGAGTGATTTTCCCACCAGGCATTATTCCTGACTAGAGTTCCAGTTCTCCACGATCCTCTTTATCACCCCAACAATGACCATAATGCCATATAGGTTAACTGAAAATCTAAATGCCTATTCCGAGTTCTACAATTTATTTCCATTTCCAGTATATATACTTTTGTTTATTTTGTTAAACTTGTAAAGAAGGTTATAATCTCAGATATTTAGATGTTCTTATATTTATGCAAATGTTTTGAATGCCTGCCATACTGTCGAGTTTTTTATATATTTTTTATTAGCGATCGAATGTATTGCTGTGTCTTGTGTTTTCGTACGAATACTTGTTAAAGAAAGAAACGTATTAGATGTATGCCCTATTAACGCGTAAAGCTTGATGAATAAAATTGTTGAATTTATGTCGATGTCATATGCGTTTCCGAATATAGAGCCGATCGAAAAACACACTGCGGAGGTGTAGCTATATATATATATTAGAATGGTTATACCATGTACGTTTATTTCAAAAAGTGAAGATGTCAACAAATGACAAATAGCTTATTTTGGGTGCGTTTACAGGCCACATTGTTCTAAACCATTTGACACTTTCACGTCTAAAATAGAGGTGATTATTGACACATACCCAGATGTACTTATTGCAGGAGATTTCAACTCGAATTTGTTAATTGATTCATACTTGCAGGAGAACATTCTTGCCTTTGGTTTCGATGTTTTAAATTCTGATATTATACGGCAACATGTAATACATTACTCGATTTTATTTTTGTGAATGATGTCAAAGCACGATTTGATATTCTTGACATTCGGTTTTGATACGAATTTCTCTAGACAGACTTTTACGTATCGAGATTTCAGGAGTTTAGATTATAATGCATTAGAAGATAATATTGGCAAAGTAGATTCGTTTAGAATGTATAATTTTGCTTCAATGAATGAACAACTCGATTTTCTTAAGGGTAATATAATCAGGATTTATGACATTTCCGTGCCAATTAGAACAAGATTATTTAACTCAAATTCCAGACCGTGGTTTAGAAAACACATCAAATGCTTGATAGAACACATAGATTCGGCTCAAGAGCGCTGGAAGCGGTTTAAATCAAATGACCTAGGATAGTATTTCAAATTAGACATTAGACAAGTGAAATGTGAGTATAGCGCAACCCTATTCAGTAATTCCATAAGTACAAGGGTGACTTGGAACACAATCAGAGTGATTGAAATTCGAGGACATAATGTTATTTCAGATGTAGATATTGATGCTGATGAATTAAATGAATCATTTGTTAATATGTCTCTATGAAATGCGTGATGCGGATATGGTTGGAGATACATTCGAGTTTTCTTGTGTCAGCGATCAGGAAACATCATACCATATTTCCGACGTCAATATACTGATCGATGGGCATAGGATAGCATTGGTTTCTTCCGTTAAAAATCTTGGAATAACATTCATTAATATACTTACCTGGACCAATCAGGTCAATAATATTGTTGGTACGATATATACTAAATTACGAACACTGTTGACAACACATTCGTTTCCTCCACTGTAAGTCAGAATTTTACTTGCTAAGGCTTATCTTATGCCATCTCTTTTTTATGGTTGTGAAGTTTTTTCTAATTGTGACTCAGTCACTAGACAGAAGCTTAATACGGTTTTCAACAATATATGTAAATATGTTTACAGTATTGGCAAATATAATCATATTTCACAAGATTCAATACAATTTTAAGGAATTTCTCCAGACAATCTGTTTAAGGTGAAAGCTCTTGGACTTCTTCATAAAATTATATATCTAAGGGACAATTTTTGACTGTTTATTTAAATTGGTAATCAGTTGATTTTGATTTTTGTTTGATCTGACTTTAAAAACGAAAAGAGTTTTTCAGTGCTTTGTCAAATAATCTTACTACCATGTGGCAACAGTGGCAAATGCTACGAAAAATAACCGGTATTCATACATTTATGGGCTAATCGTTACAATGCATCAAACTGTCACCATTTGAAAAACAAAAGTGAAGTGATAAAATATAAAATATTAAATGAAATTGGAGAATATTTGAGCAGAAAAAAAGTTATAACTGCACTACGAGTTATTTATTCAAATAACTATTAATCTAAAAAGTGAATTCAGAGTTTGAATTATGTTTGATCGTTGATCAAAGATGATTTTCCACTCAAAAATTACGTCTAAAACTACCTCCTTATCTTTTCCGTCGCCTTGTTTTTGCAAGATCTAATAGAGGAATCAAGGTAATATCTTTACAACCGAGTGGCAATTTTTCATAAAAGTCTTGCCTTCCTGGAACATACTACGTAATTTAATTCAGATTACCAGCAACAGAATTCAATTTAAGGCACTATTAATGAACTTCTTTGGACGAAATGTCTAATTTATTTTCTTCATATTTATATTACCCAATTTTTATTTCAACTTAATTTTTGCAAAAATTTTTTAAATCTTAATACTTTAATTGTCACATACTAAATTCTGAGAATGTTCTATTTTATTTATTTATTTTATATTATTTCATTTTATTATTAAAATTTATTTTATTCAACCTTTTTACTTTTTTAATTTCCATTGATTTCACATTCCATTCTAACTTCCTATACTGTAATTACAAGATGTATATATTGTTGTAAAAACAAAGAAATTTAAAATTTCTTGTGTTATAATATTGTAAATTCAATCAATTCATAAATTCTAAAGAATGATACAAATTTTAACAAGTGTAACCTTATCGTAATATGCAATATGTTTATAGTATATTTATAATATGTATATATATAATATTATAATAATAGCAGGGGTTCCCAAATCTTTCTTATGGCCATAGAGTAAATCTTAGTAGAGAAAATATTTGGCTCATCTGACGTTTCCTTTCACACTCTTCGTGATGCGGTCGGTGTGATAGAGAGATGTTTGACGAAAAGTGACATACACCAGGTGGAATTACAATAACTTCTTGCTTTAATTTTTCATGTAATTTGTAATTTAATTTGTGTTGTATTTAACACAATAATTTTAACACACAAAACGAAATGCCGTTGTTGTTATGTTGTTCGTTGTTGTTATTTTGTTCGTTGTTTTGAACCATTGCCTCTATCTGGTATTAGTAAAGCAATTATTTTCAACATCAAACGTAAATGTGGAGACCAGTGACTGAACACGCCCAACGTGGCGAACTGAACGAAACACGAACTGAGATAAAGGAGAGAGAATGAGTTTTAGAGTAGTTAAGATCGCAACGCGAGTGAGAAAGGTTATACCTAAAATACTAGAAAAGACTAGAATATATAAAATAAAATCAAAATCAGAATCTCTAATAAAAGTGCTTTGTATTTGTTATTAGAAGCTGTGGAAACAGGTTAGTACATTGGCGACGAGGATGGGATTTGTTTAAGGCAAATTATAAGTGAAGTGCATGGGGGTGTGTTGTGTGGCTGCGGTTAATGGTGGTTGTAGTTGCCGGCATTACAAGTGGGTTTTTCATTTAACATGGTTGTAGTTGCCGGCATTGCAAATGTTTTTTTTATATATTTTGCTAACAAAATTTTATTTCTCAGGGAATTGCAACACGAAGAAAAAAAGGAAAAAGTATCAATTGTGCATACTCATCGATCAATATACATACATACATAGATATGTATTTAGGTATACACTAGAAGTGTGAAGACAACAAAGCTACGACAAGTGAACGGCGGTAAGCAAGCCATTAAATTGGCAAGAAAGAAAACGTAAAATACGTAAAATTTGGTGATTAAAGAAAAGTTTTTTTTATTAGTATTATTAGATTGGTGTCACATTAAATTGTGAATTGCTGTGGAACGCATTCAATTGTGTATTGGCGATCCATTCAATTGGAACGCGGGGAAACACATTCAATTGTGTATTGGCGACCCATTCAATTGGAACATAGCGAAACACATTCAATTGTGTATTGGCGATCCATTCAATTGGAACGCGGCGAAACACATTCAATTGTGTACTTGCGATCCATTTAATTGGAACGAGTGACTTTATACTAAGGTAAAGAGTAAAACATTAAATGAGGAAAAAAGAAAATAGTTTTATATCGTTATTTGGTACCATACGTCTATTTGCAGTAGTATCTCACCATGACCGAAATAAAACCTTTTCTATGTGAAAACATAGACAAAGCGCTAATAAGGACTGAGTGGGAAAAATGGCTGCGCTCTCTTACTCTCTTTCTTCAAGCGGAAGAGATTACAGATGTTGTGAAGAAAAAGAATAAGCTGCTCCACTTAGGTGGACCGCAACTACAAGAGGTCATCTTTAACATCCCAGGGGCCGTAGAAGAATACGATCCGGCAAAGAAAAACGATGTTCTTAAAACACTCGTAGATAAGCTGGGTGAGTACTTTTCACCGAAACGAAACTCCACATTCGAACGACACCTTTTCCGGAACTTGACCCCCCTCGAAGGCGAAGATTTCAATAAATTTGTGCTGCGCTTAAGAAATCAAAGTTCAAAATGTGATTTTGGATCTAGCCTACAAGAAATCAAGGACATCACAATGAAGGATAAAATAATCGATTCTTGGGCATCTCTCGAGTTAAAAAAGAAGTTGCTAGAAAAGGAACAAAGCCTAGACGAAGTCATTGCTGCCTGTCAAATTTCCGAACAAATTGGGAAACAAACACAAACCATGTCATCAACAATGAAAACGGAATGTGAACAAATAAATAGAGTGGCCATAAAATCAGGATGGAACCGAAATAATGGAGAATGCGGACGTTGCGGAAATATAGGACACTTAACCAACGATCTAAAGTGCCCAGCCAGAAAAATGCTGTGTAATAAATGCGGATTGTTGGGCCATTTTGCTAGGAAATGCAAAACAAGAGGCACCAAACGGAAATCAGACAATTTCGAACAACATGGCAAACAACGGCGATTTCAATCATCAAGGGTAAGATGCATCGAAGAAAAAGAATGTGAACCAGAAAATGAACTTCGAAGTCATGGACATTTTAAAATTAATGATGACATGGAAATGGAGGAACAAATTCAATGTCGCGTAGGGGGATGTCTAATTCCAATGATTATAGACTCTGGTTCACGTTTCAATCTTATAAGCCACCGAGATTGGATGATCCTTCGAAACTCCAAGGCGATACTATTAAATAGTCGTACACATTCGACTAACCAATTCAAGGCATACGCTGCTGATCGTCTTCTGGAAATAATGTCCGTGTTCGAAGCACCGATATCGCTTCGGTAATTTTCTGCGCTAGAATACATATATAGGGTTTTCCAATAGGTGCTTGACAACTTTGAATTTAACTTGTGTACGCACTATTTCACTGATCATCTAACTGTTACTTTCCTTTTTTTTCAGTAAACTCAAAATTTTCATCATGGTAAAGTACACGAACGAACAACGTATGCAAATTATAAAAATGTACTACCGAAATTCGGAGTCGGGGACAGCAACTTTAAGACCGTTAACTCCAATTTTCGGTCGTTATTCTCGCCCTAGTAGACAAGCAATAACAAGATTAGTGGAAAAATTTGAGTCTACATATTCATTGTGTGATTCTGCCGTGCCAGTGAGGCAACGGGTTGGTCGAAGTGACGAAAATATCGGTGCCGATCCAAATCAATCGATTCCACGGCGTTCTCCATTCATAAATGTTTTGATTGTATTTCAAGTCGATCATAAAGTTTTGGAAATATCTCAAATGGTTTGCGTTTCATTTAAAAAATAGTTGTTAAGCCCTTATTGGAAAACCTTATACATATATTTGCAAGACTAATAAAATATTATACAAATATTATTAAAGTTTTTGAAGTAAATAATTTCAGTTGTTTTTTTTTTTTTTTAAGTTTGTTTATTTATTTTCAATTATTTCACACATTTATATACTACAATAAACAATAGTTATAATTTACAAAATTTACATATATACATCGACCCACATGGGGTTCTCAAGTACAATTTTAAGCAACGTGTGAGATTATTATTAATATACCAATCTTATGTATATATATTTTAAATTTAAATTTATTAATCATTTCCTTGTAATGAAAGTTCAAAAAAACATTACGATTTATATTATTTTAAATAAAAAGGGTCAAGAAGTAAGAAGTGGAGGTGTTTTTATTCTTTATTTAGCCACCAATATTTCTGCTTATCCAATTTTATGATGAGATCTTTGTCCTTTTGAGGGATTGTTTTATCAAACCTGAGGTTTTCAAAATCTCTTCTATTGTAATCAATAGCTTTGATATTTGCCCTTCTATACAAGTGATAGAATATTGGGATGCCATTTTCATTCTGAATTATACCTTTGCTATCAAGGAACAGGAATGGTTCGGGCGGAACAAATCCCTTGAGAATGGAAGACTTTATGTATTCTACATCTGTATAATATGGTGCCGCAATTAAATTAAAATGAGTGGTTTGTGTACATCTAGATATATGTTTTCTTATAAGATATATTATAAAGTTGTCCATTCTGCTTATACTCGCAATATTGTAAAGCTTTTAGTTTGAAACATATTTTTGATAATTGCTTTGACTAGACCTATTCACAGAGACATACATGCTCTAATGCACTTTCTTTCAAATAATCGGAGTTTTTCCATATATGAAGGCGATTTCTTGAACCATATTGAACAACCATACGTAATTATCGGTCTTATTAATAATTGGTACATAATAATTTTTACACGATTTTCAAGATATTTTGAATAAAATAAATTTTTAGATGCAAAAAAAGCTTTTTTGCTTTGTTTAAAACAATTACGACATGTTTGTCATAATATAAAAAATTATCTAAATATATTCCAAGATATTTAACGCACTTTTTATTTACAATTTCAGTGTTATATAAATTTGACTTATACCAAATGATTTCTATTTAGTTTTTATGTTATGATTGCATTTATCTACAGTTTGACGAAATAGAATTGTTTCGCATTTTCCTATATTTATTTTCAAATGCCAGTTTGTGGTATACGATTCGACTATATCAAATGTTTTTTGAAACTTTTGATTAATATTACATATTTTATCACCCGATTCGTATATAATAATATCGTCCGCAAAAGAAATTATGTTGTCAATTTTACTGACTAAATCTAGAAGGTAGATATTAAATAATATTGGTGCGTTAACAGTACCTTGTTGTAGACCATTGATCATGTCAAAAGTCTTGCTGCTTGTACCATTGTGGTGAACTGAGAAGGACTTTCCGTTTACCATATTGAAAATCAATATTGTTAAATTTAAAGGAAATTTGTAATCAATAATCTTACATATTAAGCCTTGAATCCATATACCATCAAATGCTTTTCCATGTCTATTAGACAGGCACCTGTACATAGTTTTTTGTTCCAGTTCCAGTTGATATCTGAAACAAGTTTGTTAATGGAATTGACAGTTGAATGTTTATGTTTGAAGCCAAATTGCTTATCATTCACAAGTCCGTTTTTTATACATATATCTATCGTTAATTGTGTTGTTTACACACATTTCGAATATTTTGCTGATGTTTGCCAGAAGACTGATAGGACGAAGATTTTCAGGTCTCTTTCAGGATCTTTTTTCGGAATGACAACTACCTTAGCTTTTTTCCAGTCCTTGTGATAAAAAGAGATATTTATCATATTATTAAACAGAGTGCAGTAATCGAGAATAATATTTTCTGGTATGTGCTTAAGTATAACATTTGGTATATTATCAAGACCGTGGGAAGTATTGTTTCGCAATTTTTCAAATGTGTATTTAATAGTTTTTATTCTTACAAAAAAATCTACTGGCTTTATATTAGAAAACGAATTGGCTGTCTTTGAATCTGTAAAAGTAGTAATGGTATTCAGGTTACGCTCAAACTGTGTTTTTTGTTCCAAAAATTCATTAAATGTTCTGTGGACATGTGTTTGTGTTGGGTTATTTTCATCAACTTCCTTTCGTGAATGCAACGATTCAAAATACGCGCCAATAATATTAACAACTTGCTCTTCATCATGTAAAATAGTTAAAGTCTAAATCTCTTTCTATTGTTTTTTCGTCAATACCTGCGTTATTTACAATATGTGGTAGATTGGGCGGAATTTTGATAACGTCTAAATTCACTGGTTCAAATTTTCTGAAGATTTTTTTCACATTATTAAACATATCTAGCGAATTTTTTGATTTTATGCTAAAAATTTTGTTTTTGAAATCATTGTTTATGGCTATGGTGAAATTTTCATCAATGATCTTTCTTAAACGTTTAAGAACTGATTTGAGTTGTACAACTCTATTAGGGTGAAGTGAGATCTCTAGTCTGTTATGCTGT
This sequence comes from Phaonia tiefii, assembly GCA_963931995.1. NCBI lineage: Eukaryota > Metazoa > Arthropoda > Insecta > Diptera > Muscidae > Phaonia > Phaonia tiefii. Next base: position 224,832,068 of record OZ008369.1, read on the forward strand.
TTAATAATTGTCACTAATTTGGTTTTTTCTGAGTGTAATTTTTTGATAACATGGTTTGCTGGTACTGCATATTTATTATTTTTATATTGGGGAACCACCTCATCAATAACACTACTAATTAGATTGTTTATTGATCTTAAGTACAATTCTATTTCTACGTTCCTTAAATTGAAATTATTTGGGACCGCAGAGGTATTTTTTGATTTTTCTTTAATTTTGCATTGAAATGTTTTCCAGTTTGTAGCCTTGAAATTATATTTATTGCGTGTCGGATTTTCCAAAATAGTAAAAAGTTGTCGCTCGCTGTTAATTGATGCAATGACTTCCAGGACACTATGGTCGCTGTCATAGTCCAAGGTTTTAATACAATTCAAAGTGTTGTTTTCAGCATGTATATCTATTCGGCTATCGAAAATGCAAATATCTATAAATGATTCTGATCTTGGGAAAGATGGTTTAGAAGAAGCATACAATTTACATCTGAATAATATTTCATTTTTAGAAAGCCATTCTTGTAACGTATTGCCTTTTGTGTTGTTGTCTTTATTTACCCAATTAACACGTTTTCAATTTAAATCACCAAGGAGTATATAGTAGTTATTTGCATTTTGGATATCAATAGATTAGAATAATTTATGGATTTCTTGTTTAAAAAAGGTATCATTATTTCCAGATGGGTAGTAGGTTGATAATACATATAACATTTTATTTTCATTCATGGGAATTTTAATAATTGTGGTTTCTAAAAGTTTTAATGATTTTATGGCACAGTTGGTGTAAGGCTTATACTTAATGAAATTTTTTATTAAAATGGCTGTTCCTCCACTTCTTTTTGAATTAGGCCTATCATTTCTAATAACATTGTATTGATTTCTAATAACATTGTATTGATTTTCGATTTCTCAGCTTTTCTTGTAACTTTCTATAAACTTCACAACCTTTGTATGATGCTGGGTGTCCAAATTTTTTACATAGAACGCAATACAGCTACTCTTTTTGTACTTCATTCAATAAGCATTTTCCCTTTTCATGACTGTTGTTACATTTTACGCATTTGGTTGGCAGAAAGCAATTTGAAGCACTATGAAAGAAACCTTGGCAGTTTCTACATTGGGTTATCTCAGGCCTTCGTAGTGGTTCCCATTGGATTACTCGATACACTACTGTTTGGAGTTGATTTGTGTCACTTTCTGGGTTAATTTGTACCATAAATATTGGCAACTTGTAGCCATTTTTCACAGATTTTTTGTGCTATATTGTGTTATTTTTACAAACTTTAGATTATCGCATTCATGTGTACGTAGTTCATTTAAGACTTCTTCCATATTTGTATCTGCTTCTAAGCCTTTTAATAAAAATGTTTTGTTTTTGTTACTCTTGGGAGTAAATGTAAAAAATTTAGCTTTAATTTTCTCAAGGTAGCTTTTAACTTTTGTATAGTCATTTATGGAGTTTAAGAAACGAGATTTTTTGTATCTAAATTCTTTAATTTTAAATTCATTGATTTTTAATCCATTTTTCAAAAACAAAAAAAAGTTCATTTGTTTCAATATCGCAAATATTGATAGGGGGAATTTTTTTTGTTGTTGTTTGCCTTTGCATTTATGTTATTAGCAGCAGCACTCTCACTCTCCACTGGTTTGTTTTGATCTGGTTTGTTTTGATCTAGTTTGTTGAGTGAACTCTGTTGTGTAAATTTGTGCTTATAGTTATGTACGTGTGTTTCAAAACTTTTTAACACGTCACTGTCACAATCATCATCGATAGCAAGAGGAGCGAAGTAATTACCTCGCGATTGCTTTGGCTCTCTATCAGAGTTCATGTTGTCACTATTCTTTCTTTTTCTTTCTTCTGTTAAGTTAAGTTTAATTTGTTCATTGTCATTATCAGAATTAAGAGCATTATGCTCATTCATTACAATATTTAATAATATTTATTATGTTTTTTTTTTTTCTTTAACACAATCCTTGGCAAAATGAATATAGTTTATTCTATGGGTAAATTCAGTTGTATATCCGCGGATATCTACGTTTATTGACGTAGAATACGTCTTACCTTACGGTATAGGGAGTATAAATAAAAACTACTAATCAAAATAAAATAAAACTACTAAAATATAAAATAAAAACTATAAAAAAATAAAATAAAAACTACTAATCAAAATGGCACCTACACGAAATACAAGAAAGCAACGAGTGGTTGTTATGCAGAGAAATAAATACTCAGGTAAGTTTTGTGTTCCCTTGCTTATACATATATATTTTTATTAAAAATGTTAATTAATTTGTAGGCGCAACATCAACAACAAATATGCAACAAATCGCAACAGCAGCGGCAGCACCCAATATCAATCAAATAGGTAAGTTTTATACCTACATACATATACATATGTACATATGTATACATTAATGTAATGTATAAATTCCTAACAATGAATTTAATTTACAGTTCCTATAGCGGCAACAACAACAAATAGTCGATTTAAGTAAATAGGTATAGGTATAAGTAAGTAGGTATAAGTAAATAGGTATAAGTAAGTAGGTATGTATAAGTAAGTAGGTATAAGTAAGTAGGTATAAGTAAATAGGTATAGGTAATACGACAACAACAACAAAACAAAACATATTTATCCTAGTTTTCCTACCATAAGCTTATGTATATTATCAAAAGTAACTATCAAATAAATAAATTCATTTGCTTATGTTATTTATTGTTATATATGTTTTCTGTCTTATCGGATGGCGTATTCTACGTTAAACTTAATGGCCGTGTCTATGACACAGCCTGCAAGGACAGTCCGTGGCCGAAGGCCTTGGACAACTGTCTGCTGTTTTTTTTGTTAAGTACACACTTGATGGTTATAACACGTCTTAACTTGTCATTTGTACCACTTAGCTTTAAAACAGAATTCGGCCAATAGCCTATTCACACTAGCGTACATGGAAGATGTTGCAAAAACGAATCATACGTTCACATTGCAACATTTGATATCATCCATCTGTCATCTTCTAATATTTATTTATTAGCATGTCACATCGCTGTAGCGAAATTTGTGTGACAAAAAATAAACGAATGTAAAATGGAAATACAATTAAATAATTGTATTATCTTTTGCAGCCCAGGATCGCTGAAAAGGGAGAATGACGTCCAACGTTTATTTTTTTACATAAACCAACCAACAAGAATACAACCAAACGCAACACAATGTATACTGACAATAAAAGATAACATAAGAGTCAAAAATATGTTTAAATTGCACGGTTCTCACCCAAAACGACATGACAAATTTATGTCAACAGTTCTTGTAACTCCACATGGTGTAAACCGACCAGCTCCTATCCTACCGACCTCCACACGAAGAGTGTGAAAGGAAACAAGGAAATTTTCTCTCTTTATACGAATTACTCTATGGTCATAATGGTTTCTTTTCGTGTGAAAAGTGCATTGTCAAAGGACAAACATAGAACAATTTAAGGGTTTTTAAACAAACCTATTCCGAATAACGTGTTGTGGACTCCTCCACAAGAAAAGCTAACCCTCAATCTCACATTCTAAAAGAAAATATCCCTCTTTGGACATGATCCAAATTGTAATTGATGAAATACATATGATTTACCTTGGAAACATTAAATGATGGATTCAAAAATGTAATTTTCTAGCCCTAGACTTATATATTTTACAATAAAACGTGATGAAACTTCAACAGAATTTGTTAAATATGTCTTAAGATGTTCTGTAGAATTTCAAAGAATATCGTTCGACCTTATGGAATTGTGTAACTGGAAAGCAACAGAGTTAAGATTTGGTTTGGTTTGAGATAAATATGAAATGTACAGAAATTTTTTGATTTTATAAACTTCTTCTCTTATTTTACTTTTATTGACTATTTTACAACCTGTAAATAATTTTCCGGAATATGAACTATCGACTTCAATGTTTCAAAACAGACTAAATATTTTCTTTATTCAATCAAATATTTATAATGACAAAAATCAAAGGTAACTTAGATTATATTACATACATTTTAGAAATATTTACATATAAGAAACATAGCTTGCTTTGATGAAAAAACATAAGAAATTGTATTGAAATGTTTTTATAAAATGCAAAGGTTGCTTAGATTTCAAATGTATGAAACACTATTAATTTCTTAAAGCAAAGGCTTCTATGTTAAATATACTTAATAATATGAAAAGTGAAATTGTTAACTGTCTTGGGGAAGGTAGTCCCTACAAACCTTATGAGGCCAGACGTCTTACACATATTAATTAAACAAACAAATTTCAACATATTCTTCCAACTGGCTCTATCCTTCGCCTCTTCTCACCAGTTGGTAACACCAAGGATACGGAGGGATTCTTCTGCCTGGTCTTCCAGCGGAGTCGTGGTCGTCCTCTTTTCCTGCTTCCATCGGGTACGTTATCGAAAACCTTTTGCGCTGGCTCATCTTCATCCATTCTGATAACATGGCCTAGGCGACGTCAGCATACGCCAGCAACATCTGGCTTTTCGTGTTAATGGTCTTGTTCGTATTTACTGCAGCCTTTGTCATTATTATCTCCATTAAGTTGTTGAATAGATTGCACGAAAGTGTGTCGCCTTGTCTAAGTCCTCGCTTGGTACAGAACGGTTAAGTGAGGTCTTTCCCCACTGTCACTGCTGATTTGGTGTTGGTCAGCGTCATTCTACAGAGGCGGATCAGTTTTGCCGGAATACCAAGTTCAGACATAGCTTCGTACAGTTTTCCCCGTATAGGGCTATCCAAAGCAGCTTTGTAATGGACAAAAAGGTAGTATGTATCGATTTGCTTTTCGTGGGTCTTTTCCAGGATTTGGCGTAGCGTGAATATTTGGTCAGTTGTGGACTTGCCTGGTCTAAACCCACACTGATAAGGTCCAATCAGGCTTTCAATAATTGGCTTTAGTCTTTCACATAATACGCTCGACAAGACCTTATACGCGATGGATAAAAGACTGATACCGCGATAGTTAGAACACACACACGGGTCGCCCTTTTTGAATACAGGATATAATACACTGAGACTCCAATCGTCGGGCATATACTGCATATAAGTTGATGCATGTGGGCTATAAGTCCTTCGCCACCTGTCTTAAAAAGTTCAGCGGGTAGGTTATTCTTAAGGCGGGAGATCGCCGTTCTAATCTCATCTTGGTTGGGGGGGTACAATGTACACTATCTTCCACTATCATTACCTCCTGATCTTCAGTGGAAGAATCTGAGTGGAGTAGTGCTGAAAAGTGGTCTCCACATTTTGAGTACACACTGCTTCTCAGTCACCAGATTCCCATTCTCGTCCTTGCAGGAGGGCAGCCCATTATTAGGCCCGTTATTCGATCTTCTTACCCTCTGGAAAAACTTTTGGGATTCACCATTCATCCTGCACAATTCGGTTTTTTCACTCTCTCTCTGCTCCCACTGCCATTTTTTCCGCCTAAATAGTTGGTTTTCCTCCCTTCTTAGCTTCTTGTACCTCTCACTCGCAGCACGCGTTGTAACTGACTGTTTCGTTTCCATACGTGTAGAGTCTTTTTCATCAGTTGCAATGCGACATTCTTCGTCGTAGTTTGTCTTATCCTTCCGCAGTTTTTGAGAGCCAAGTTCAGTCTTTGCAGCGGTTTCTAAAGAATGGGAGATGTGCTTCCACTGCGCATCTGGGTCTTCGGGAGGGGGGCGTATTCTGCTCTAGCAGGAGAGAGAGCTTCTGTCGATAGGACATTGATATCTCCGGTATCTGTAGCTTGTCAATATTCAGCTTTTTCTGTGTTCGGCTTCGTACGTTTTTCACCCTGCTCAGTCTTGTGCGAACTTTCGCAGCCACCAGGTAATGATCCGAGCCGATATTGGCATCTCGAATCACACGTACATCCATTACACTAGAAGAGTGCCTGCCATCTATTACCAAGTGATCAGAACCATGTTCTTTGCAGCGGCGAAGTCCATCAGTCGTATTCCATTATCGGAGGTGGTATCATGTAGACTGTGATTATCGATGATTGGTCGAAAGACATTTTCCTTTCCTAGTTCGACATTAAAATCGTGGTCAGGGCAGCGTTCAAATACTTCTTCCAGACCTCTTCATCTTGACCTTTGACCTCATCATCTTTATCCTCTGTCGGTGCATGCCCACAAATTAACGAGATGTTGAACCTTGAAACTAGATGTCGCAGTCTCTTGCCAACTATAAATCCGCACCCAAATTAGTGCTCATGGCAGCTGTAGTAAATATCAAAGTTTCTTCTTTCTGGTGCAACCATATCCTGTCTATCGCATGTACTGGATCGCTGCTTTATATTCTCGGAGGACATCCGCCAGTTGGAAAGTGGCACCAGTGCTGTATAGAGTTCGCACATCCCAGGTACATATCCTTAAATCATGGTCCTTATAACGTTTGCGAGGGTCGTCAACAGTTGGGGGTTTCTTTGTTCATTATTTTCTTCGTGCATTTTCATTGCCAATATAACGGTGGCGGGAGGCAAACCCAGCCCACCGTGGTTTGCCAGGCTGATTATGTTTCATCCGGCCATTATGGATCAGACACTCACCAGAATGCAGTGTGTCGAAACTAGATTTTGGTTTCTTCAATTTTGATCCGCCGTTGGCCAGGGGTGTTGGCTCATCCGCCTTCAAAGGACAGAAGAATATGTCCACTACTTCGAAGACCTTCAGTGACAGGGTCACCTAATAATTCTCTTATTTTATCTTCTACCAAATTAGCCACGTTCAGAGCTCATTATGCTAAAACCAGGAGGTATCGATGCCACAGGTGATCGACTTAGTCGTTGGAGTACTCGTAGAAAATAAAGAATAATAATACATTTAAGTGGTATTTATGGATGTTTGAGTAATGTTAATGCCTTTTTAAATTGTGGTTCATCAATTGTAATGTATTTAAACTACTGGCGATTTCGATTCTGAGAACAAATGCAACATTTTTTTCACCCCTTGCCCTAAAAGTTCCTTTTTGTGTTCGTTTGTGAAAAAAGTGCAACCCCACTTGAAGGTTTTGTGCTCGTTTCTGAGAATGTTGCACTACATTTCTTCTCTCTCAGCGAGTCATGGGGGAGAATGTTGAGCGATAAAATACAAATTTTCTGTCATTTTGTTTGTGTTATTTGTCCACGCTAAGCTAATTTTCCTACCTTTTGCAATGGTAATTTAACGGCTTCAGTTAAATTCGCTTACATTCTCAAAGTGGTCGAAATATTTGGTATGCGGGAATAACGACAAAAACTATTTGTATTGGTACCCATTCGAACAGTTTGTATATAGAATCGCTTAAAATTGCTGAATATCGCTTAAATTTCCAGGTACACTGGTCGAATAACATAGTTAAGCGAGGTAATAAAGCCATGCTAAAAAAGCATCAGTTGTGAGAAAATGCAACAATTCTATGTTCGTTTCTCACCTTAAAAAAGGCACAACTTTAAAGGGGCGATGTCAAAATTTTTTAAATGTCGCCTCGCCATGTTCATCCGCCTCTCAGGCTAGCTGCTTGCTGAAGTATTCGAGATGGTGATGCAAGAAGTGAATTTTGAGAGACATGTTCACTCCAGTTTTCCGGAAGTCTTGCAACATTTTGATCACAAGAGCGGGGTTACTTCCCAAAAAATATCGTATGACTTTCATCACTCCCCTCCACGCAAGGTAATAATTGCCTTCTAAAGTGTCTTTAAATTCTTTTAATTTAAGTAACCTTCTTTCAGTTTTGCTTCGCTGATTCGTGGGAAATATTTTTCAAAAAGTAGAGTATTTTCTTTTGATTCACAATGGCATTGATGAAATTGTTGACAATTCCCTGTTTGCCATGGAGAGGGGGTATGAGGATGTTCTCCATTGGCACGAGTGTATCATTTACGCAGTTGTGTCCTTTCTTTGTTGAATCTCGATCAAGCCAGTCATTCGATTGGTATTGGTTTCCTTTAAATCGGGTATTCCACAGACACAAGAAACACATGTGTTTCGTGTAGCCTCCTTGGAGACCTCTCATCATCGCCACGACTTTCAGATCACAACTGATAAGCCACATGTGATCAGTGTAGCGAACTTTATTTATTTACTCAGCTAACAAAACAGCTGGATTATTTTTTCGAAAAACAACTTAACTTAACTTAAATTAATTAAAAAGTGAATTATAAATTAGGTCTAATTTAACGAAAATATAAATTCGCAAAAAAAACAAAAAAGAAAAAAAATTAAATAATATGACGTAAAAATAAAATATAAACTATAATAATAATAAATATAAACTATAATAATAATAAATATACATACTTATATATAGAAAATAATAATAATAATAATAATGTATTGTGAAATAAAACCAATAACATGAAAAGAAAGAAAGGCGACAAAAAAGGAATTTAAATAATTAAAAAAACTAAAAATTTTAATTATATTAAATAAAACATAAATAAATAAAAATACAAAAAAAGACTGGATGGATAAAAAACAGCAACGATGGAGACAGGAACAAATGAAACATTGGCAGGAAAAAAATAGGAACATTAATGACGGATGGAAGTACAGGACCCATTGAGAATTTGAAGATAAAATCAAAATGAATGAAGATCGGAACAGATAAATCAAGTGCTGGGCAGGAGCGTGAACTTAGATGACAGGATGAGAAGACTGGAACCGATTGAGGAGGTGAAGAAGGTGAAAAGCAGGAACAATGAAGACAGGAACATATTAAGCATGTGATGGAATGAGCAGGAACTGGGAAGGCAAATAAACAGGAGCATGAGATAGGGATGAGTAGGAACTATAATATCAGGAACCAATGATACATTGAAGGACAGATAAATCAAGTGCTGGGCAGGAGCAGGAACTTTGCTGACAGGATGAGAAGATTGGAACCGATTGAGGAGATGAAGAAGGCGAATGAACAGGAGCGATGAAGACAACAACAGATTAAACATATGACGGGATGAACAGGAAATGAAAATTGAAGAAGACGAATAAACAGGAACGATAGAGACAGGAACTGATCACTGTTGATATACGTGTGCAAGGTATAAGCAATAAACTTGGATGCAATAAGCATGAGCAGGAACGATATGAAAATTTGAATCAAGGTACGATCTGGCAACCTCAGTTCAATGAACATTATTATACATTAATATACGTCTTATTAATTTAATAGAGTCAGAAATAGAAAATAAATGTTATAATTCATTAAAAGTTTTACAAAGGCTATAGAGGGGATTAAAGGCCTCATAATTATGTTTAACTAAAGGTAAATTTAACGGAACGAAATGTCTTGAAGCGCGAATAGGAACATTAAAGTGTAGTTTAGATAGCAAAAGCGGTGAGTTAATTTCTCCATTAATTAGTTTTACCATAAAGCTGATTCCTAACATAATTCTCCTGCGTTCAAAAGTTGGCAGATCAATCAAAGCAAGGCGATTAACATAGGGGGTAAAATAGTGTCAGAATCCCAGCCAAGATTTCTCAAAGCGAACAGCAAAAACTGTTTCTATACTGCTTGTGCACCAAACTATCGACCCATATTCGAGTATCGGCCTTGCAAGACTAGTGTATAAACGTTTCGATAGATAAGGATCACTAAACTCCCTACACCAACGTTTTATAAAACCTAATAAACTGGACGCTTTACCCACACAAGAATCAATATGCAAATTAAATGTCAACTTAGGATCAAAGATTACCCCTAAATCACAGAACGAAAAAACAATTTCCAATAAACTATTATCAATCAAATATGAGGTTGGTAAACAATTTCTCCTATTAAAAGACATTTTATTACATTTTCGAAAGTTCAACAACATAATATTGCAACGACACCAATCAGCTAACCTCTCCAAATCCTCCTGAAGTAAGTGACTTTCAGCAATCGTCCCTAAAGATCGAAATAGCTTTACATCATCCGCATACTACATTAACATTTTCGAATTTCTTACAACTAATGGAAGGTCATTTAAAATCAAATTAAAAAGAACAGGACCCAAATGACTTCCCTCGGGAACACCAGAAGTGAAAAATATTCTACGAGATATACAACCTTTAAACAATACTGCTTGAGTTATATTCAACAAATAAGAAGACAGCCAAGTCAAGTCTTTTTATTTTTATTTATTTATTTATTAATTTATCTCTCAGCTACAATCCTCAATAGGATACGACCGGTAATATGTTTTCAACAACGTTATAAAATTTATATTATATACGTAGTAGACATAACATACAATACTTAATAAAATTAAAATACATTTATCATAAGAAAAAGAATAAGAGTAAAATTTGTAAAATTTAAAAATTAAAAAAAAATAAAAATGTTAACATAAAATAATTAAAATGAAACAAAATAGTTAAAAAATATTATAATTAGCTTGTACTCGTATGTTAGTTATAATAATACAAAATACAAAAATAAAAAATAACTTATAATTAAAACAGTAACATTACAGGAGCTGGGGCAGGAACATCTGGAACATGAGGAACAGGAACTGGAGCATGAGGAACAGGAAAAGGAACATTAGCTGGAGTAGAATAACAGGGGGATGAGCAGGCACAGGAGAAATGGTAAACAGACTCCACAAATTTACAAATTTGAGTGGAATGATTCACAGGAACTTTAGGACAAAAACATAGGAGATACCATAGGCAGTCACATCTGGAGCAGGAACGTCGCAACAATATGTGTGGAACGATAAACAGGAACATAAAAATAGCATAACGGGAGATAAACAGGAAGAGCAGGGACTTGAAGATCTGGAACATGAAGATGAGGGACATGAATGCCAGCATCTGGCCTCAACCGCTAATGATCCATCCATCTATTCAGCGTTAGCTACAATTCATTGTAGAATTCAGGATTTATAATAAGATTGATTAATAGAAGCAGGACTGGTTTATCGGAGGAAAATGGTTGGCAACACAAGCTGGATAATAGTTCCCGATTAATTACGAATTAAATGTTGCTTAATTATATTCAAAGAATCTGAAGCTGGTAAGGAATTATAGATCTCATTGTAAATGAGGCAAACGCGTCGAAAAGGATTATAGTAATCGTAATTATAACGGACAGTCGGTAGTTTTATAGGATAGAAATATCGGGTCTGTCTACAGGGAACATTAAAATTTATTTGAGTTTTACTGAGTTTTAATGAGTTTTACAATAAACATAGCATTTAACATGTACCTGCGTTTTTCAAGTGTAGGAAGATCAATAAGCATGAGGCGATTGTTATAAGGTGGCAAATCATCAATATTCCAAGCGAGACCACGTAAAGCAAAAAGTAAAAATTGTCTTTGAATCGATTCGATGCGGTCTATGTAACAGGCATTATACGGACACCACACAATGCAAACATTCTAATCCAGGTCTAACGAGAGAGACAAAAAGAGGTTTAGTGACATAAGGATCAACAAATTCTTTCGCCCATCTTTTTATAAAAGCTAACAGTGATCTAGCTTTGCCTATACAGATCATTTAAATAAAGAAGTAAAGTAGATGACCTAAATGACTGCCTTGAGGAACACCAGATGTTACTGATATAGTTGAAGATAATACATTTTTAAACCGCACTTTTTGGGTACGACCACTAAGGTAAGAAGATACCCAGTGCAACAATTTAGGTGGAAAACCAATAATATCAAGTTTGTATACTAACAAATTATGAGCAACTGTGTCAAAAGCTTTACTAAAATCTGTATAAATTACATCCATCTGACATTTACCACGAAAAGCTGCAAAAACATGAGACGTTAACTCCAGTAAGTTAGTCGTAGACGACCTGCCCTTAACAAAACCGTGCTGATAGTCTATTCGTAACCAATTTTTCAAATAGCTTTGGAATTGCACTTAGCTTTGCAATTCCTCTGTAATTTTCAATATTGGATCGACTTCCAGACTTAAAGAGTGGGCTTATGAAACTTGATTTCCAATAAGAGGGAAATTTACCCGATGTCAACGATTCATTAAATATATTTGTGGCATCTGATGACTCTGGACCATTGACGGATAACCAACTACTTTTCGCTTTGAATTTACAAAGGTGAAAAAATGTTTCGGGTTCTTCAGTAGAACTCTTCTCATTTTAGAGATATAAAAGAGTAACATTTCCTATTAAGAACGTTAAATTTATTCATAGCAACTATGTATTTCGCCGAATAAATTAATGAACGACAACTATCATATCTACTTTTCATTCTGTTTCTTAAATTATCTAGACCCCTTAATTCTTTTGTGAACCAAGCAGGCCCAGATTCCAAATTTGAAGGATGATCAGGTATTGAGGCAGAAAATCCAGAGTTCACAATATTATAAAAAACCATCATAATTCCAATTTGCATTATGTAGAAAAGATCTGAGTAAGGCAGAATTGGTTCTGGCGAAATTAAAATTTATAGTACGTATAGATTAGATAGTACGTATAGATTAACCCAGAATTTTCTTCCTGTACATCAAGAGCAAATTTAAATGTTGGATGATGTTTATCCTCCGGTAAGACAATGGGAGAAACTCTACATATTGAAATACAGTTACTGTTCGAAAATACGAGATCCAGTATTCTATTGTTCACATTTTTAATAAAATTTAACTGATGGAGACCTAAATCAAAAATGCCATTCCAATAGTTACTCATTATAGTAGAAGACAGAGGTAAACATCCGTTAGAGTCATCTACAGAGACCCACGTTGTATATGGTAAGTTAAAATCACCTACACAAATTATGTCCGAATTTGAATCCATTAAGTTAACAGCTGATTCTGTCAATCGAAGGTGATGCATATAAATGTCAATACTAGAACTAGGGGGAATATAGGAGCAAGTCACAAAAACAGATCTTACACCAACGCGAAGACGTACACAAATGAATTCAGACTCACAGTCCCCACAGAATGTGGCCAATTCAGCAGAAATTGTACTATGTACAGCAATGAGAACACCGCCGCCCGATTTCATTCCAACTCAATCCTTCCTAAATACCTGATAATCTTTGTAAAAAATCTCAGAATCATTGACACTAGGTTTTAACCAGGTTTCCGATAAGCATATTTCACAATAACCACAATCAATACTATTCAAATAAATATGTTTTAGTTTAGAATTAAGACCTCTTACATTTTGATACAGGAATATAATTGAAGCACCTAGTTTTTTGACACATTGACCGAGGGTGGCAATCTAGTATTCCCATCGGAACGATTCCGATCTCTATGAACAAACTCTCGAACCAAGCCACCATCAGGCCAAAATGATTTCTCCTCAATCTCATCAAAAAATTTACCTGGAACCGATATTTTAAATGAAGAAGTATCCCTTGGTTGGGAGTAATTAAATTTAAAAACAGCAATATCATTACCAACAATAGAATACTTAGATCTGATGAAATCACCAATATCATCAACAGTAGTATCAGATGCCTATCTACATATGAACACTGTCCTCCTAGGGGGCACCACAACTAAGTTCTGAATACGCTTTTGCCCAGGATTTTGATGTTGAGGAATGGTGTCAGTAGAATTAACTTGTACAACAGACGCATAAGTCAAAGCCGGAGTTTGAGAAACGGAAACAAAATCAATTGGAAAAGCCGCAGCAGGAGGAGATAGTTCTGATTGATTACCAATAGGTTGACTACTAAGAGTTACAGAATTTTGAACAGAATCACTTCTTTTGGGCAACATTATCTTCCACGACTGGTGAAAGCAAACTTATCAAATTAGACGGATTCGATAGGCTATTACAATTACCAGTATTTACACTCTAAGACGATTTCTTACGCTTAGGCGATCCTTCAATATATTCAAAGTCATCAAAAAGAGATCCCATTTTATTCAAATTTCCCATTACAGTTGAGAAATCAGATTTCATACGTGTAATTATTAACTTTGCATCCTTAAACATTCTATAGAAATCAATGTCATGGGACCTACACTTCACACACGACCAGCGAACTCCTTTTTCCCGATCAGAAATCATATCATATTGTCTTCCATTAACCCTGCTGTTAGATTAGGACCATTTGGTCCAAATTTTTTCTGTTTTCCCTTGTAACTTTGGAACGGTGATATATACTGACTAAATTTTTCTGCTAATGGGGTCTTTTAATAAAACAATGTTATGTGCGAAAATTAAATTTTCTAACTTTATTCAGGACTGAGAAAAATACAAAATGACGAATCTTAGGTTAGAGGACCATTTGGTCAATAGTACATTTTTTCATTACCAAGCGAATGTAAATTCATGTCAAATATTTAGAAGATGTTTTTGATATGTTAGCGGATGTTTTTGATATGTCAAATACTTGCTTTAGAAATTTTTGAACCAAAATAGTTACAAAGAATAAGATAAAATTATTATTTTGGATGAAAATTGCAGTATGGACCAAATGGTCCCTCAATCTAAGATTCGTAAGTTTTTTCTAATCTAACAGCAGGGTTAAAACCTGCACAACTCAAATGAGCCAGTGCATCACATAGCCAACAACATATAAACTGTTGATCACTATTCCCCTTCACTTTACATTTACTATACAAACACGCCATCATGCGGAAAGATAGTAAAAATGTGGGTAGTATAACGAGTTTCAAAGTGTGTCTAAAAGTATACCCCAAAATTTTAAACAATAAGAAAATTTGATAGCAAAATGACTGATCAAAAGACAGATGAAAACAATAACAACAAACAGGGTAAATGCCAAAGATAAACGAATGGAAAACTTGCAAATTTGCCAAGACCAAATTAAAATCTATGAATATTGTTACAACTGATTTGGAATAATCACAATACTATTCAATTCGAATGGCAAATTTACTTAAGAACACTTGTACACTTTGATTGTATATGGAAAAGCACTATAAACCGAGGAAAATATACAATTTCTAGTAATAACAATGTGCACTTTAATTTTCGCGTCAAAACACAGCAAGGGTTGCCAAGTAAAAGTCTATGGTCAACTCTATCAAAGGCCTTACCGAAATCCGTGTAAATGACATCAGTCTGTAACTTTGACAAGAAGGATGAAAAAGTAAATGAAATAAACCCTAATAGATTGGTGACTGTCGATTTCCCTTTTAAGAAACCATGTTGATGAGGCGAAATAATACCCTGTAGTGAGTGGATAAGCTTACAAGTTACCAATTTTTCAAAAAGCTTAGGTATAGCACTTAGTTTTGCTATACCCCTGTAGTTTTCCATATTCGACCTACATCCGCTCTTATGGAGTGGAATAATAAAGCTTTCCCTCCACAATGGGGGCAACTTACCATTAATCAAAGAAAAGTTGGACATTTTCGTCAACGGAATATATAAAGCATCAGCACATTCACGTAAAACAATAGATGGCACCCCATCAGGACCAGGGGAACAAGTTGGTTTAAGGGATAGGAGGCCCATATACACATCATTAAAAGACAAAGAAAAGTCAAACATCATATCAAATCTTTGAATAGTAAAGGATACACTGATGGTAATTCACCACATTTTAAATAGGTTGATTGAAAACAATTTGCAAAAAGATCTGAAATCTCAACATCCGTTGATTTTAAGATGCCTTCATATTCCAGAGAAATCGGGTATCCCCTTAATCTCCTTTTAGAATTCACAAACTGATAGAAAGACTTAAGGTCCAAATTTAACATGGCCTTAACTTTTATAAGATAATCAGTATAACATTTACGACTCAACGCGTGACACTTATGCATTGCAATGGAATAATTCATATAATCAATACAGGACCCACTTCCCTTGAACCTTTTATATAACCTATTTCGGCGATTCCATAAACCCCCAAGTTCCCTTGTGAACCAAGGAGGACTCGACAAATCAGTATTGGCGTAAGCAATAGGCACTGATGAACGAAAACTTGAGTGTATCACATCATAAAATTCATTAAATTCCACCAAAAAGTCCACTTTAAACGAAGGCCAAATAAAAATTATTTTCATGGAATCGTATATTTCACTCATATCTGTGCTGTAGCCAATGGGAATGCTTATTTTTTCATTATGTTTATGTAGTAAATCGACTTTCAAGCTTGATTTCAAAGAATCGATGAACATTCGCCAATAACCTGCGACGTAATTAATGCACCTCGCCTCCATCAGTCCCTTTCTATCGTGCCAATAAACAAGTGTGTGTGAAGTAACGTTTGAATATCAATTGTCGTCTTCGATATCCAGTGACTTTGGCATTAAGCTCCAAATTGTTGCCTTCTTCCAAAAGCTGGGAAAGTTTTTCTGTTTCTGGTTGAGACAAGCTTAATTCACCTACAATGTTTTCCATTCTTTCTTGTGATATTGGAATTATTTTGTTCGATGGGCCGGCTTCTGATATTGCTTCATATGTGAAATCCGATTAATCCATTGTTGCAAAGAAAAATAAGCTTCTCTGTCAGGACTTGCAAGCGGTGGAATAGGTATTTGATCCGAATGCGGAAAAGGTGTTTGTGCACTTTTAACAGAGATATAAACTCTTTGTTTGAGGCCTTTATTATTTTGTTTGCACAAGCATAACAGTTGTCGGAATTGGGAACTCCTGGATCAGTCCAAATCTATGGTACACCAAAAGAAAGTGAACTGCGTTCCCTTGGATCCACATGGTAAGAGCATTGTAGCACGTTTTACAATTTTTTGTCTGGGGATCACGAAACGTCGCGAATTATTTCGGAATCAAAATAAAGTGTAAAAGAACGCTCCACTTGCTCAGTGAATGATACAGTATTTGTTGAAAGAGCTATTTTGCCCCAAACGTAACAAAATAAATTGTGATGTTTTGCACTCATTTCGATTTTATACTTTCGTTATTGCGTCACTATGTTTTCTTGTTATTCACTTTCAAAAAACCGGATAAAAATCACTTGTACTTTTCGCGTTCGTCGGCACTTGTTGAATGACAAAAACAATTAATGAACACCTATAAACACTGCGAATGTTTTAATATTTAACTGAAAGGTACTTATGAAAAACAGGGTTCACAAATTTTATTATTGTGCATTCATTTATGTCTGCGTTTACGAGCGTGTGCGTTTAAAATTTTACAAAATTTTCCAAATAATGAGCACTCATATATGTGCATGGAATTTGTGCAAAAAGTCATCTGTTACAGGTAGCCAACGGAAAACCCCACATCAATAAAAAAAGTGCACTTCCCTTTAGTTTCCCGGAGTAGCTACCGCAATCATAAAAAATAATAACCTTTTGTTTATTCTGAGAATCATAAAAAAATCATCAACATTTTTCCAAAGAATTTTGTCATATCCTCGAGCAAATTTTTTAAATTCATTCAGTACGATTATCCATTTCCATTGAAACAAAAAATCAATATTCTTGTCAAAATGAGATACCTTTACTTAATTGTGAATAAAAGCGAAATACGTTCATCGATTTTTATGATCTATGTCTCATTTTGTTCACAGGTTATGTGACTTTACATGAAAGTAATAAGTTTGTTGCAGAAAAATCGGGCTATTCGTTCTCGTTCTCTCGTAACATATATATTGGGCAATCTATCAAAGTGAACACATGCAAACAACACACAGCGTTAGCATCAAAAAAGTGGTTGTTGTAATAAGTATGATGGTATGATGGTCGTCGTCGCCAACAAGTATTTTTTTTATCTCATTGCATATGGGTACCTATCCTCAATATTCGATGCTCTGCTTTGTGTACATTTGAAACATATGATCATTACAGCGATACACAATTTCATTAGTCGGTAATGATCATTATGGTTACTTGTTTTGTTTTTCCCCACTTATTTTAAATTAAATTTCTCTTATGATATTTGGTGTTGGTTTAATATGCCTGAAATCATGTATATACATACTAATGATACTAAATATTGTTACGAATATGTAAAAGCTTTTGCTTGCTCTTAATGACTCAACTAACATTATGTAAATAACGGGCGGTTAGTGCTGCGCCGGAAAGTATGCACTGTAACAACGTACCAGCTCGCTAAACCAGTACCATGAATTCGCCTCAGTGAAGATAATTCTCCACCATTCGAGATGATTCTACAAAGATAAGCAACAACAACGACTAGAAGGTTCTTGAATTCGCTAGATATAACTTCATTTGAGTATGGTGAGTTGGTATAAATAGCGGAGGTCTTTGGAATGGAGAGTTCAGTTTGTGATTAAACCCCGTAAAGTAAGGAACGCGAATTGATAGTAAAATATAAGACTTGTAAAAGTGTTATAAATAAAGTAAACTGTGGTACTACATAAGTAAAATAAAAGGAAGTTAAACCGTTGTAATAATTATCGTAATTTAAAACGAACCTTGTTTTATTATTGGGAATAAAACAACGCAAATAGGACGAATAAGGAAATTCGTAACAATATGGATAATTGTAAGTAAATTAATATGTACGGAATATAAGTATATTAGGTTATAATGGTAAGTCAAACTAGCTATAACGGTATCGGCGAGTATGATAAGGTAAGTAACCTTTAAGTTCTTATAAATATATTGGGCGGTCACATATGCGTATTTATTGTGTCTGATTTTCAGGTTTATGATTAGCTTCTTTTCAGGTGGTTAGTTATGAAAAATCATGTGATAGTTTCGACGACACATATGTATGCTCTAAAGTAGTGGTCGCCAAAAAGAGAATACTAATCAAATGTGAATGGATTGGGGTATTTGCACTGATATAAATTGGTGCTGGTATTCTTTTGCAGTTCACTGTGCAATTAAAAAAAATATTTTTTTTTATTAAACACTTTATTATTTCATCTTTAACTTATATTCAGAAACAGTTAATTAATAAATTATAGTATAAAACACAAATTAATAAATTTTTTAAAATTTAAGAGGAGCTACAAATATGCAGTCTTTCTTTTCAATAACTGGTGGCTTACAAGGCACTCAGCTTCATTCAAAGAAAATAAAACTTGGTATTCCTAATCTGTATTCCACATATCTGTTTATTAAATTTATGTTAAAGTACAAAAGATTGACCTTATAATAAATCTATAAAAAAGTATTATCATATACAGCTATACTATATGCTTTCGCACATCAGTGTACCAATTTTCCAAAACAAAGCGGCATGACCATTCTTCGTTGAAAGCTATTGTGCTACTGAATGAAATTTTCTTCTCTCATATGCTATTTGATATGCTTTTTGTTGACGTTCGTGTTGTGTACGTGTAAAAAGCCGATCGTGTTTCGCGCCTGGGGGCTATGGACGGTGACCACAACTCTAAAGTTTCAATTTTCAGCCTGATATTTTGCTTCCCTCTAGGGGTTTATATATGTGACTTCGTGAGCGGGTTCTGGAGTCACATATGCATGACGATATGTTTTGGTTTGAAGACAAATTTAACTCTCAGCCTTAATGATCTCGTTTTAATATTGTTGATGTCTTAACGTCTATAGGCATGGGTAGGGCAATCTATCAAAGTGAACACAGGCAAACAACGCACAGCGTTAGCCTCACATAATTGGTTGTTGTACAACAATAGTGTCTGCCTGAAAATAAGTACATATGATGATATTGATGTACCGGCAGCGAACAAACAAGCAGGTCGTCGTCGCCAAAGAGTATTGAATAGTATAGAGAACTCATGGAACGAATTATATGACTCAAAAGCACTGGCGACATCTGGCGAATAATTCAAAGCGTATTATCCTCTTTTTGTCATAACTTGGTCCATTAATAATTTTGATGTGAAACATTTTGAACATTTATGCTTTTTGTATTGTTTTATGTAATAACATTGTCGAAATGGTGCATTTATATTGAAATAGTATTTAAAGAGAATAAGACTCGTTTATGCACTTTTACTCAGACTCACTACATGAAAGCGAAAAAAAGTGCAATAAGTTGTCTATACTATTCAATACTTTTTGTCGTTGCTCTGTTTATGACAAAACAAAAACAATTATTTCAGTATGCTAAATATTGCTTTATTTATTTTAACAATATTACATCTAATGTTAAAGCAGATGTAAGAAAAATAGTGCAATAGCAGAAGAGCCTTCAGCACAAAAACTATTCTTTTTTTATTTTCCATTGTAACATTTACTAATGTGTTCATAAAAACCGAACAGGTACCGTGTAATAAAAAGGTGTTAACACATCGGCCGTGAGTTCGAACACTCATTGATTTTTTTGACCGATATAACTTTTCTCGGTAGTCAGAACTCCCGTCGATGTTGGCTGTCGCACAATTCAATCGCTAGCTTGTAACGAAAATACTACTATGTTTAAATAAAAGTACATAAAGTATGTACAAAGTATGAAATACATATTCAAGTAGTGACGTGAGAGAGAAATACGTTCGAGGGAGTCGTTTCGACATTTATCCAAATTGTGCAGTAATGTTGGGCGTCTACCTCTTTGTGGTTGGTGTGAGTCTGCCTTCAGGAAAATTTAACATGAATTGTTGGAACATTTGTGGTTTGGCTCCTGTATAGCGAATACTGTTGTACACTGCAATCCTTGCCATTGTTTGTCCTTTTCGGAATTTAGCTAGCAACTGTTGCGAACCGTAGTGATGATTTTCATTGTGAAGCATCACCACTGCATACTCCGCATCCTATGGAGATTAAATCGGCGGGATTATTCTTTGAGTCTTATATGTCGCCATTGGCTATTGAAGGTGATGTCTTGTATTTTGCGGGTTCTGTTAGCCTCGTAAGCCCTGAGCTATGGTGACGTCGAATTGGTTTGGTTTGGTTTAGGACACGTGACAATGAGATACAGTTTACAACTACCTTATCTTCACTATACTCGGAGGTGGGTCGACACATTTTGATTGCCTATATAATATGAAAAGAAAAAGGAAAGAGAAGAGGACGAGCCCCAGTAATGGTGGATATTTTGATAGATAGATATATGTAGGGCGAACAGAAGAACCACTCAATTATGATCCCAATATGTATATCCTCAAATAATAAGCCCTGATCAACACACACTATTCTATTCCCAGGTAAGGATCCACAAATGCAGGTCAAAGTTTATAATTCCAGATTAGACAGACCCCGTGAAAACTCTATCTAAGCCTCAATGGTCAGATCGCGCAAAGAGGCCAGGCCGTCTGCTTGAAATAATTCAAAGCAACCGCGACGCCTTCGCTGCAGGGCTGGACATTGACAAAGAAGGTGCTCAATAGTCTCCACTTCCTCTTCATCACCACAAGCACGGCATTTATTAATCCCGTTCACAATCCAGTTGCGAGTGAAGCCTCCAACATCACAGTGGCCCGTAATAACCCCAATGAGAAGCCCCCCAAAGAAGTCCTCCCCGTGTCCACTTCAGGCCATATATCCCTTGAAATCCTGCTATCCACTCTGGCCAACCAGGCATCGTTGATGTCATCCAGCGGTCGATGAAGCCATACCAGTAACAGATCGGTAGATTTGCAGAGGCAATCAATCTCAAATCACTAGAAGTGCACCCTGCTCTAGCAAGACAGTCTGCTTCAACATTCCCTGTAACATCACTATGTCCCAGACAGAACCCAGCAGAGTCTTAGCTTGTCGGGAACTACACTGTTCAAAATCCGCTTGAAATCCTTAACCAATTTAGATTTACATGTGTATGACCTAATTGCACTGACGGCTGGCTTACTGGCAACGCAGATGACGAGTTCACCTGAAGGATATCAACACAGCTCGCATGATCGCCACGATTTCCGCTTGAGATACACTGTAGTTCGCATGCAATCTTAGCGAAAGCCCGAGTTGAAGGTCCTCACCAGAGTTTCCAAGTATTTTCTGTAAAATACCGCCAAAGGTATACAAAAATCCACTAGAATCCGCTAAAAATTTTATTTAGCGGGAAAACTTTTCATAAATCCGCTAAATTATAAGAATATCGAAATAAAACGCATTTTATTTACGAAACACATACGAATTTCATTTATTTTTCCTTAAAAGGAATATACATATAAAATAAATAAATGGTTTCCCATTACACCCCATGAAGGGACAGGGGAGAGCTTCTCACAATCACTGAGCTGTGCGCTTTCCAATTTTCACTCACTGATTGTGACCTACAGTTTTACACCGATTCCGAACGTTATTTTGAGAAGCTTTTTCGTGGCTAAATACTCGATAAAGAAAGAAAATAAATAAAAAAATAAATATATATATCTACGTATTGTGTAAAAAGCTTAGAATTGGTTTTTAAATTTATGATGAAACTGGCTCTAAGAAGGTAATTAGTTTTCCGTTGCTTGCATTTTAATATGGATAGAGTAAATTATTTAGTTAAAAAGTCTTCCGCTGTTTCACTGTTATATGCGGCAAGTGTTCCGACAAATATTTTTTTGTTCCTATAAAATGATAAAGAGGAAGTATGCACTCAATTAAACTACACAATTAAATGAATAAAATTTTGGGTAGATCTGCATATTGTTTCCATTTTTGCCGCTGATATCAGACCATGGTTGGTTGGTTGGTTTGTTGAAAAGGCTGCAAGACAGAACTGTAGGGCTACGGTGCTAACTAGATGTGTTCCGAATATCCTACTTCTCAGTCCTGCCAGAGCAGGGCAATCCAAGAGAAGGTGTTTCGTCGTTTCCTCGTCCTCTTTCATGCATCAACTACAGAGATTGGAGTTTCTATGTTCCAATCTTAGGGCGTGTTTTCCTACAAGACAAGTAAGTGTTCCTATCATTGTGGATAACTTGAATTTCGGCAAGTTAAGTATTTGCCTAGTCCTCTTCCTGTTCACCTCCATATTATCGGCCCACTGCCTGATCTGCAAACGGCAGGTAGAGATTGGCATGCTAACACCTTCTTTTGCCGGAAGAACCTGTGCCGTAGTGCCCTGTCTAGGTAACGCATCCGCTACGCAATTGCCTGGAATGTCGCTGTGTCCCGGTACCCAGATGAGCCTGATGTTAAAATACTCTGCCATCACCATAAGTGATGAGTGGCATTGTGTCATTGTCAGAAACGTAGCAAACATATCTTCCAGGGATTTTATGGCAGTCTGGCTGTGTGTGTAGATACATATTCTCCGGAGGGTTGTGACACTACTTTTCAGAAGTTCAGCAACCTCCAATATGGCGGTAATTTCCGCCTGAAATACACTACACCCCGCGAACTAAATAGAAAGGCAACACCAGTTCTTGTTTTTTCTAAATTTTGTGAGGAATTTTCAAGTTTTTATTTTATATTGTATTAGCCGTTTCAAAATTAAATACTTTTCAGCAAAAAATATTTTGACTATGACTTCTTAAAGGTGAATCAACAAAACTAACCTAATTACTAGAGCGAAATAAATATAAAGGCAAAAGATTTATTTAAATATTCTATAAAGTTTCGTAAGATGTATGATCTCCATTATCGCTAATAACTTCTACTAAATATCTAGGCATTGAGTTTATCAACGAATGAATATGCGCATGATCAGTTATCATCGAGTTTCTTGTATTGCTGCTCTTCGATCCTTGACATTCTTCAACTGGAGTCTTGGTGGTAAACTTGGTTAGGTAAAATAGACCAGAGGTTCTCGATCGGATAGAGATCGGAACTAAGTGCAGGCCAGTCGAGAGTTGGTCTTATTTCGGGACTCCAGAAAGTTTGGATTTTTCTTAGACCGATGTACTGCTGTGTTGTCCTGCTGGATGATGAATTCTGGGACACAAATTTCCTCCGCAGAATTAACTAAAACGACATTCAATAGTCGAATATAATACTCGGAGTCCGTTTTTGTGCAAACGAAACATATTGGAGTGATTCCTCTATAACTCATATCTGCCCAAACCATAAGGGAGCCACCGCCAAAATTTTGCCGCTGACGCATAATTTTGAAAAAATCTCTGGAACCTCAATATTTGTCCGAGCCATCAGGACCATTCAAATTTAATTTTTTCCATCGGAAAATATTACCCCTCAGCGAATTTACATCATGCTAATTCGTGTCTTGGCATGAGACCAAGTTTTCCATACTTTTTCCCATATGACAGTTTCAAGTCGCGCTTCATTATTTGTTGAACACGACGCAACCCTGCTCCCAAGCTCAATTCAGCAATAATTTCCTTATCGCCGAAGTTTTCTCTAACAACAACCCTGTTGATCTCTCTTTTGGCTCTGCCACTGATCAGTGGTGTCCTTCCTGGTCATTTTGTGTTTCCATCTAGGCCACCCTATTTTATAATTGTCAATGTCACAGCTAGATCTTTTCAATTGCCTCGAAATTTCCCGATTGGACTTCTTCACTTAGGAACTTACCACCAGGTATTCTATATAAATATTTTTTATTTAATTTGACCTACGTTAATTTTAAAACAATAAAATAACAACCAAAGGAAACTCACTTCTGTTTAAATTCATACTTACTACTGTTCGAATTCTGGTTCCATTCCATGTTGCCTTTATATATATTTCGCACCAGAAATAGAAAAAACAGCCTCACTTTTCATATAACTTGTAAAAGAGACTCGTCCAACTTTGATCCATCCGTGAAAAATCTGATACTACTGGTATCCCTTTCCAGTCACTTTTCCCAGGTATTCCTGTTCGGAATAGAAGTCCTTAGATTTGTCGCTGGTAGAAGGTAGGGGATACAGTAGTCCGTTTTTACGGGAATAGAGTTGATCCGGGGTAGTAATTCAGCGTGTCCGGAATGACCCCATATCAAAACACCACAATCTCTGATTCTCACCATGGATGTAGCGGCTGCCGATTCGGCCATGATATCACGAGTACAGATGTTCAGAACTAACGCTAATCAGTGCTGATCTTTGAATTTTCATCAAGGAATTCAGAATATATTTATTTTGGAGGGATCTCCACCAAACTACGTTACCATAGTGAAGTATTGGTCTGACTATTGCAGTATAAATCCACATGGTGATTGTTTAGGATCTAAGCCTTTTAAATGAGAAGATTTGTGTTTTACGTTTTAACTTCACAATTTTATTCCAATGTTTCAATTTGTATTATTGTTCTTTGCATCATAGTTCAATATTAAAGTGTTTTTGTGTAACAATGTTTGTATAGTTTTATTTTAACTTTTAACACTTTTACTTTTTATTTTTCACTAAGTCACGGGAAAAAGAGTTGCGCGCACTTTGAATTTAAAAAACACAATGATCAAAAATCTGCATTGCTGCCGCTTGAAGGGTCAGCCGCTACCTTTACAAAGTAAACAAATAGCATAACAAAAGCGAATATGCAATACCTTGTATTCCGCTATGCTATTTATTTACATACGTATGTATGAACAACCAATATTTCACTCAATATTAAGCAGTGCTGTTGCAAATTGTAGCACTGTTTCAACATTCTGCCCCCCCGTGACTTGGTGATTACACTTAAAAATTAATTGTTGCGTACTGGACCAGAAAAGACATAACCCAATGTTGACTTATAGGCGTGAACTTGGCCAAGCCCCGTGCTGAGACATCCTTCTTGGTGTATTGAGGAGTAGACATCTGCACCCAATTCAAGATCCATGGGTGTATTGCATTGCGGGTCTATATCGGCAAAGGTGTCGGGTGAAAAATTCTCCGTTGGGTCTTCTATTATCGGGTCCGAGTAGGGTCTTCTAGGCAATTCGTCAGTTATCAGCGCTGTCACCTTCAGCACCCATGAGCTTCGTGTGTTTCGAGACATTACTTTAAATGTCGCAAAACGATGTTCGTGGTGGCGAAATGACCGAAATATAGTTGATGCTATGCGAGAAACTGCGGAAGACTGGTTAAGAATGGCCCGCATGGATGACCAGGTTTCAAACGTGTCCTCCGCTACTCGCACCATGGCCGTGGGTACAAAAACCGCGGCTCTTCTGAAACTACGCTCACGGTTGACTGTCCGTAGTAGCGACGTTGCCAGCTGGGGAGCTTTGTGCAACGAGGTGTGGTGCCGTTCTTCACACTTGCGACACCCTTCAATGGTTGGACAATCGGGAGCCAGGTGACTCCTTGCCAGGCAGTTCCTGCAATATCCCCGTCTTTCCACAGTTTCGTACCGAGCCCTCGGTGTTAGCTCCCGGTATCGCTGGCAAGTTTTTAATGCGTGGTCTTCCTGGCACAACCCACAAGAATATTGCCAGTCAGCTGGCCTAGAGCGTCTCTCTCGGTTTCGGTCTTGGCGGTCGTCCGATCGATCACGGCGGGGAAGATACGCTGCCATAGCTAGAATTATGTGAGAAACTTGGTTATTGACAATTTTGATTAGTTTTGTGATGCACATAAGTAGTCAGTCAGAAAATAATTTTACGACTTTAGTGATGGGTCTACTAATGTTGCCGTTTGAAGTCCGTATGTCTACTACACGAATATTGCTATCAATTCCCGCATAAGTTTTAGTGATGCGGCCCATTTTCCACTCATTTGGCGACAATTTTTCATCCCTGATGACGACTAAATCGTTGACCTTGACGTTGTCCTGTTGGTATTTCCGTTTGTACCTGCGATGAAGCTCTTTAAGATATTCTGATTTCCATCTATGGCAAGAATGCTGAGAGATTATTCTTAAACGTTTCCACCTGTTGACAAGATTTGGGTCCTCGTCTGAGATATCTGGTTCCGCAGGAGCAAGTATGGATGTACCGATAAGAAAATGTCCTGGTGTCAGTGCGGAAAGATCTGATGGGTCATCACTAGCTGGACTTAAGGGTCTAGAATTTAAGCATGCTTCGATGCGAGACAAAATTGTTGAAAGCTCTTCGAATGTAAAGTTCATGCGCGGAATCAACTTTTTCAGATGCGTTTTGAACGACTTGACACCGGCCTCCCATAATCCTCCCATATGAGGTGCGCCAGGAGGTATAAACTTCCATTCGAGTTCCTGATGTACATTCTGGTGTATTATGGTGGATTGAAGAGACTTGAGAAAGGCGAGTCTATCTTTTCGAAGCATTTCTGCCGCCCCGACGAAGTTTGTTCCATTATCTGAGTAGATCCTAGCTTGGCATCCTCGACGCCCAATAAATCTGGAGAAAGCCGCCAAGAAAGACTGGGTCGATAAGTCGCTTGTAGCTTCCAGGTGAATGGCCTTCGTACCAAAGCAGACAAATATGCAAACATAACCTTTTGTGAGAAGACAAGCTCGACCAGTAAAGTTTTTTATGGTGAAGGGCCCCGCAAAGTCGACTCCTGTCGTTGAAAATGATCTAGACAACATAGTACGTTCAGGAGGAAGTGATGACATGATTTGCGTTTGAGTATGTTGCTTGAATAGTATGCAGGTTCGACAATTGTGAATGACTTTCTTTATAAGGGCCTTTAGTCTGAATATCCAGAATTCAGACCTCAACACACGAGTCATGAGTTGATTTCCTCCATGAACAGTTATTTTGTGCGTAAATTCTACCAGTAATTGGGTCATTCGAGCATCATACGGCAGGAGAATTGGATGACGTTCATTATAAGTGAGAGCCGGTGATTGGACTAGACGACCATTGGCTCTAACCACTCCTTTCGTGTCTAGAAAAAGGTTTAATGATAACAAATGACTATTCGGGAGCAGTCGGGTTTTCCGTTGCAAGGAATGATATTCAGTTGCGAAATAATGTTTTTGGGTCAAAACGAGAAGCCGTATCTTAAGATCCTGGATCTCCTCCGAAGTTATCTCCAGAGATGATATTCTGAGATGAACACGACTTGAGCCAGTATTTTTCCAAAAACGTAAGACATAAGCTAAAACTCTATAGGCGCGAGACAATGAAGAAAATCTGAGTAATGGGTCTTCAAATGTCGTTGTGGCAAACACTTTAACTGCTTTTGCCTCTAAGCTTGTGTCATCTAATATTTCGCTTGTTGACCACCGAGTTCTTGGCATTTTTAGCCACTGAGGGCCATGCCACCACAAAGAATGTTCGTTAAGATCCGTTGGAGATCATCCTCGACTTGCCACATCAGCTGGGTTGCACTCTGAGTCAACGTGTCGCCATTTGTCGTGTCCAACATTCTCTAGAATATTAGATATTCTGTTTCCGACAAAGGTACTCCATGAGCATGGTGGTTTATTAAGCCACGCCAGAACAATTGTAGAGTCTGTCCAAAAATGTGTTGAAAAAGTAGAGATTTGGAGATTTGGTATTATGGCTGCCGCTAACTCCGACACTAGGACAGCTCCGCACAATTCGAGTCTCGGTAAAGATATTTGTTTGATAGGGGCGACACGGGTTTTTGCGGCTAACAGAAACGTATTTGTTGCACCATTAGTATCCTCGATGCGGACATACAATGCTGCAGTATACGCACTTTCAGAGGCATCACAAAATCCATGTATTTCCACTGAACATGATGGTTTGTACTGGATCCATCGAGGAACTATAATTGAGTCTATTTGAGGGCAATTTTTCACAAAATTATGCCAGTTCATCAGAGTTATTGGTTTTAATGGGTCATCCCAGTTTATCTTATCCAGCCAGACTTGTTGCATGATTAGTTTTGCGACTACAATGATTGGGGCTAACCACCCACAAGGGTCAAATAACTTGGCGATTGAGGACAGGACCTCTCTTTTGGTGTGTGATAACTTTACTTCAACTGGTGGTGAAGTAAACGCAAACGAGTCTGTTGCGACAGTCCACCTAATACCTAGGGTCGTCGTTGTAGATCCGTCTGAAATATCCAACCAATTTACAGGTAAACGCGTATATGGAGCAAGATCTTCAATTGCGAGAGGATTATTTGAAGCCCATTTTCGCAACTCAAATCCTGCGGAGTCCATGGCCGAAATTAACTCCCTTCGAGATGCAATTGCCTGCTTGATTGTGTGACCACCGGCTAAGACATCATCGACATACAAATTTTGCCGAATTATGTCTGATGCTAGGGGATATTTGTCTTTCACGTCTTCCGCAAGTTGAAATAGTGTCCTAATGGCGAGGAATTGACTGTAAGAAGCTCAAAATCTTCCACAGGATCATTAGGCGCTTTTCGGAATAGAATTCTTTGAAATTTGGATTGAGTTGAGTCGACCAGAATTTGGCGTTACATTTTAGTAACGTCTGCATTAAACACGTACTCGAAAAATCTCCACTTCAGTATCTGTAATACAAGGTCCTGCTGAACTATGGGTCCTGGATGTAATATATCGTTAAGACTTTTTTTGTTGGATGAAGGGCTGGATGCATTGAAGACTACCCTCAGTTTTGTTGTCACCCTATCTTACTTACTTACTTACTTATCCGGTCTCGGACAACCCCGGGGGGTCAGGGACCTTACAAAACGAAGATAACATATTTCGCCAACCAGTTCGATCTTTTGCTTTATCTCTCCAGTTGGCAATACCAAGTGTACGCAGGGATTCGTCAACCTGATCCCTCCAGCGGAGTCTTGGTCTTCCTATTTTTCGTCTTCCTTCGAGTTCGGTTTCGAAAAGCCTTCGCGCTGGTTCATCTTGATCCATTCTACTGACATGGCCTAGCCAACGCAATCGCGTTATCTTGATCCGCTTAACTATGTCAATGTCAGGATAAAGCTCATACAGCTCATGATTCATGCGTCGCCGATACTCGCCGTTGTGCACTATAGGGCCATAAATTTTTCGGAGTATTTTTCTCTCGAAGACTCCTACAGATGTTTCGTCTGCTTGCGATAGGACCCAGGATTCTGCGCCATAAAGCAAGACAGGTTGAATGAGAGTCTGGTACAGCTGGACTTTTGTTACTCGAGAGAGGGCTTTATCTCTAAAGTGCTTGCTTAGCCCAAAATAACATCTATTCGCAAGCACAATTCTCCGTTTGATCTCAAGGCTGACGTTGTTGTTTTTGTTCACGGCAGATCCGAGGTATATAAATTCGTCCACTACCTCGAAGTTATAACGGTTATCAACGTTCACGCTTTGGTCTAATCGCGTGGAGGCCCTGTTCGTTGAAACCATTAATTTTGTCTTGTCCTCATTCACCGTCAGACCCACTTTTGCTGACTCCTTCTCAATTCCCGAAAAAACCGCAGTAACTTCTCTAATTGTGCGCCCAATGATATCTATATCATCAGCATACGCGAGCAGCATGTGACTTTTGCTGCTGATGGTTTTATTCATATTGACTGCAGCTTTTCTCATAATGATCTCCATTAAGATGTTAAAGAGATCGCACGATAGGGTGTCGCCTTGCCTGAGGCCTCGCTTAGTTTCGAAAGGTTCGGTAAGATCCTTACCAACTTTCACTGCGGATTTGGTGTTCGTCAAGGTCATCCTGCAAAGGCGTATGAGTTTTGCAGGAATACCAAGCTCAGACATTGCTTCATAGAGTTTCTCCCGTATCGGACTATCGAAGGCTGCTTTATAATCGATAAATAGATGATAGGTGTCGATTTGTTTTTCGTGTGTCTTCTCCAGGATTTGGCGTAGCGTGAAAATCTGGTCAGTTGTCGATTTTCCAGGCCTAAAGCCACACTGGTATGGTCCAATCAGGTCAGCGATAATTGGTTTTAGTCTTTCGCACATTATACTTGATAGAACCTTATATGCTATGGATAAAAGGCTTATTCCACGGTAGTTGGCACAAATACTAGGGTCACCTTTTTTAAATATGGGACATAGTACACTGAGACTCCAATCGCCGGGCATGCATTCATCTAACCAAATTTTGCTAATGAGCTGATGCATGCACCTTATCAGCTCATCGCCGCCAGCCTTAAACAGCTGCGCCGGTAATCCATCGGCTCCTGCGGCTTCGTTGTTCTTAAGCCGGGCAATAGCTGTTCTGACCTCGTCTTGGTTAGGAGGGGGGCAATCGACGTCGTCGTCCATATTGTGATCGATTGTCCCATCGTCATCGGATATCTCAGGTACTAGTAGCGCGGAGAAATGCTCTCTCCATATTCCCAACATGCTCTGCACATCTGCGACGAGATTTCCGTCTTTGTCTTTACAGAAGGGGGGGCCCTGAACCATGTCCATTAGTTCCGTTTTTAACTTTTTGGTAGAATTTTCGGGCTTCGTTCTTCCTTCTGTATGTCTCAATTTTCTCACTCTCGCGTTTTCTCCACTGCCGTTTCTTACGCCTAAAGAGACGGTTTGTCGGTTGTGGTTGTGGCCGTCGGTGGTGCAATGGTTAGTGTGCGCGGCTCTTGTACATGAGATCCTGGGTTCGAACCCGGCTCTGACCACCTTAAAATTTCTTTCGGCGGCGGTCACCTCGCATAGTGACGGCGACACTATCGAGTATCTAGCCATGAAAAAGCTTCTCAAATTACCGTTCGGAATCGGTGTAAAACTGTAGGTCCCAATCAGTGAGTGAAAACTGGAAAGCGCACAGCTCAGTGATTGTGAGAAGTTCTCCCCAGTCCCTTCATGGGATGTAATGGGAAACCATTTATTTATTTATTTATTTAAAGAGACGGTTTACCTCCTTTCTCTTCTCCCTATACCGCTCAGTTGCAGCTCGCGTTGCAATTGACTGAAGCATTACCATACGTGCAGCGCTCTTTTCGTCATTTGCTATGCGACACTCTTCATCGTACCACGGTTTGTTGCGAAGCGGTTTTTCGAAACCAAGTACGGTTGTTGCGGCAGTTTTTATAGAGTCGGAAATGGGTTTCCACTGCGCATCAGGATCGTCATCGGGAAGGGGTGGGTTCTGTGCCAAAAGTTGCGAGAGCTTCCTTGAGTAGGCTGTGGCTACCTCTGGTAATTCCAGCTTTCCGATGTCCAGCTTCCTCTGCGTCTGGTTTCGTACGATTTTCGCTCTACTTAATCTTGTGCGAACCTTTGCTGCTACCAGGTAGTGATCAGAATCGATGTTAGCTCCTCTGATCACTCGTACGTCCATTACACTGGATGAGTGCCTTCCATCAATTACCACGTGATCAATTTGGTTCCTAGTTCTTTGATCAGGGGATACCCAAGTAGCCTTGTGGATGTCTTTATGCTGGAATCTTGTGCCACTGATGACCATGTTTTTTGCCGCGGCAAAGTCAATCAGTCTCATACCGTTGTCGGAACTGTCAGCATGAAGACTGAAATTGCCAATAGTTGGATTAAACACATTCTCCCTTCCTACTTTGGCATTAAAATCTCCTAGTACAATCTTAATGTCATGGCCAGAGCAGCGGTCATACGTTTCCTCTAGGAGCTCATAGAATATGTCTTTGGCATCATCATCTTTCTCTTCTGTCGGGGCATGCACACAAATTAGGGAAATATAAAAATATTTCGCTTTTATGCGGATTGTGGCTATTCGTTCACTCACAGGATTGAACCTAGAGACTAGATGTCGCAGTCTTTTGCCAACTACAAATCCACAACCAAATTCATGTTTTTTTTCATGGCAACTGTAGTATATATCGCAGTTTCTTTTTCTTGTGCAGCCATGTCCTGTCCATCGCATTTCCTGGATAGCGGTAATGTCAGCCTTATAACTTTCGAGGACATCTGCCAGTTGGATACTTGCACCGGATCTATATAGAGTTCTTACATTCCAAGTGCATATCCGTAAATCGTGGTCCTTATAACGTTTGCGGGGGTCGTCAACAAATAGGGGTTGTTTATGTTTTCTGTTTCATTTTTGTATTTTCACTGCCATTATGAACGGTGGCGGGAGGCAAACCCAGCCCACCGGGTTTTTGCATTTTACCTACTGCCAGGATATTTGATTGCAGCCGCCCATTATGGATCAGACGCTGACCAGGATGCGATATGTTGAACCTGGATTTTCTTCTTTTAGTTTCTATCCGCCGTTGGCCCGTATGTTTGGCTCATCCGCCTTCTAAGGACAAAAGAATATGCCCGATTGTTTGATGAGCTTCAGTGACATCAGTCACCTACTATACCTGATTTGATGCTCATTTGTTTCGCCTTCTCACTCTAGCTAGCTAACGGAGGTTTCCGAAAAGCCATTGCCCAGGACATACTGCGTGGAAGTAGTGAGCTGCTTGGACTGCCCAATGAAGGAATCATTTCTGGCCACTCCCAAGTGAATGGCAATCAGAAACTTTTCACCAAACTGTCACCCTATCTGGTTTGATTTATTTCCTGAGGTGAGAGTTTCCTTATGTGACCCAACTCGAGATACTCCAGAATTGCTTGATCATATTGTTCTGTGATGTCTGGGGTTCTTTGAAGTTTTCTCTCCATTCTATAAAACTGAGCCAAAGCGATATTTCTGGAAGTGCCCAGTTCTTCACAAGATTTGAACGGCAGAGTCACAATATATCTTCCAGAACTGTTTCTTCGAGTCGTGACTTTGTAATTTTCCTCGCATAATGTGTCTTCCTCTGATCTCAAAATCTTTTTTGGAGTCTCCTCCACTTCCCAAAAACGTGTGAGAATTTTCTCTAACGATATTTTGTTCTAGAGTGAAATTCGGCTCCCTCCGTTATTCTCCTGGTTGATTGGTCCGCCAATGATCCAGCCAAATACAGTTTTTTGTGCAAGGAACGATCCGACCGATTGCATAGGAACGCCCATAGTATATATCAAGGGTCCTATATCCAATCCAATCAACAGGTCTACGGGTCGGCTTTCGTAAAATCGGGGATCTGCCAGCTCAAGTTTGACAGTTTCACTAAGTTGAGATACATGCATTGTTCGCGGAGGTAAGTACGAAGGAAGGGTCTTCAAAATCGGCGCCCAAACTTCTAACTCAAAGCTAGGGTCCACACGTGAACACATGTCGAATTGGCATGCTTTTGTAGATGTTTCAGATACAGCTTGATTTAAGCCAGTGACGTGTACTAGATGTCGTCTTGTTGGAAGCTTTAACCGGTTTTTTAGTTTTTCCGAAATGAAAGTTGCTTGTGATCCCGGGTCAATTATCGCCCGGGCGTCATATCTGTGTCCTCTAGTTTCTATTTGGACAATGGCAGTAAACAGCAAGGTTTCTTTATTATGTTGGGGTCTGCTTTCTTGGAGTGTCAAGGCAGTAACTCTAGGACGATCTTGATTCGATGTGGACTGTATGAGGGTATTTAAAGCTGCAGCACTGGTACTAGGGCGTGCGGCATCTCTTACTGGATCTCGATTTCTAGACTGAAGTTTATCACCTTTATGAAGTAGAGTATGGTGTTTCTGTCTGCATGTTCTACAGCTGAAGCGACTTTTACAATCCTTTACTCCGTGTTCCGATGAGAGACAGTTGTAGCAGAGATGCGAAATTTTTACAATGTGAATTCTGTCATTGACATTTTTCGCAAGAAATTTTGAACACACTCGTATCAAATGATTTTCCTTGCAAAGTTGACAGCTTGAGTCATTTTTTGTACGGGGTTCATTTCGTGTCTTGAAGGTTTGACGACCCTTCATCTCTGTAGTGTCTTGAACAAGATTTGTTTGAAAGGAATGAACTTGTTTTTCCTTTTTTCCGAAATCAGATCGAGGCTGATTGTTCTTCGCAACTACAGGCTTAATGTTCCCAACAGATTCGAGGGTCTTGAATTTGTGTGTCAAAACGTGTCAAGTTCGGCACAGGTTGGAATTGTAGCGCAATCTTCCGGAGTATTTTCGAATTCCTCCAGGAAGTTTCTAGGTAGCTTTGTCGAGCTGAGGTATACTAATATTGGGTCCCAATCTTTAGTATTTATATTTATTGTGGCTAGGGTTTGTGTGCAACTGTTGACAGTGCGCTGCAACTTTTGAATTGAGGCAGCAGAATCAAGGGAAACCTGTGGCAGATGAAAAAGGCCCTTTAACTGCTAATTTACTTGCATTCGCTTGTTCTCATATCTGGTAACTAAATTTCCCCAAGCTATATCGAAACCATCGTTAGTCAACGGAACATGGTTAATTGTTTCACGTGCGTCTCCCGCAGTTTTTTGTGTTAAATGAAACAGTTTTTCGACCTTGCTTAGCTTTGGATTTTTTATGTAGATTGCCGTGAATAAGTCCCTGAAAGTGGGCCACTCTTGGTATCCCCCGTGAAAAGTATTGGTGTCACAAGGTGGCAACCGGGAAATTGGGGTGAATTCAGATTCTGTAGTTCTCTGTGGCATAACCGACAAGCGCTCTTCTTTTTCTGGAGCCTTTCGGTCCCTTTGTGTCTGAATTTCATCATTAATTGCGCATAATATTTTCTTATAATTAGAAAGCGAGTCCGTGTAAATACTTCTCAACTTCGTTTTATCAATCGGTTTTTCACCTTCGCTTGGCTCATAGTCTCGACAATCGAGATATGCCCGCTTGACTTGGCTTCAGAGCGAATCTAACTCCACACGAAGAATTTCGAGTGCGTGGATATTCTCCTCGTTACCGAGTTTAATTTCTCAAAGTCCTTCAAGTCATTCACACAATTGGCGAATTTGTCGGACAAAGTTTTCGACATGTTGCAGAAAAAGGGTTAAAAAAAAACAACTCAAATTCGTGTCAGCAGTTGTAGATTGGGATTCACCTTATCGAGAAAGGTTCTAAATTTTCTTCTAGTTGCGGTTCGATAGTTGAGGAGAAGGAAAAAAAAATTTTCGAGTTTCTTGGTAATCAAGCAATTTTCTCCTTTGTGCAAAAGACTTTCCAAAATGTTATTGAAAATTTTCAAATGTATGTATGTGTCGAAAATTTTCTCTTCAGTTGCCAACAATTCTCAAAAAGTTTCCGAGTTCTCCAAAAATTACTGGAATTTCCGAATGTTGTGGAAAAAAGAATTTTATTTCGTCGCCAAAAAGTGTCAATCCTCTTTCGAGTTTTCCAAAATCACAGCAATTTTTCCTCCAGTGTAGAAATTTTCCAAATGTATGTGCCGAAAAACTTCACTTAGCCGCCAAAAAATTACCAAAAAATTTTCTGGTGTAGAATTTTCCTCAAAAAAGTAGGAATTTTGTGCTCCAGTGCAAAATTTTTTCAAATTTATGTGTCGAAAATTTTTACTTAGCCGCCAAAAAATTATCAAAAAATTTTCAGGTTTAGAATTTTTCTCAAAAACAGACAGCGCTTTTGTGCTTCAGTGTAAAAATTTTCCAAATGTGTGTGTCGAAAATTTTTACTTAGCCGCCAAAAAAATTATCAAAAAATTTTCAGGTTTAGAATTTTTCTCAAAAACGGACAGCAATTTTGTGCTCCAGTGTACAAATTTTCCAAATGTGTGTGTCGAAAGTTTTTACTTAGCCGCCAAAAAAATTATCAAAAAATTTTCAGGTTTAGAATTTTTCTCACAAACGGACAGCAATTTTGTGCTCCAGTGTAAAAAATTTTCCAAATGTATATGCCGAAAAAAAAACTTTTTACTTAGCCGTCAAAAAATTATCAAACAATTTTCCGGTTTAGAATTTTTCTCAAAAACGTACAGGAATTTTGTTCTCCAGCGTAAAAATTTTCCAAATGTGTGTGTCGAAAATTTTTATTTAGCCGCCAAAAAATTATCAAAAAATTTTCAGGTTTAGAATTTTTCTCAAAAACATACAGGAATTTTGTGCTCCAGTGTAAAAATTTTCCAAATGTGTGTGTCTAAAAATTTTATTTAGCCGCCAAAAAATTATCAAAAAATGTTCGGGTTTAGAATTTTTCTCAAAAACGGACTGCAATTTTGTGCTTCAGTGTAAAAATTTTCCAAATGTGTGTGTCGAAAATTTTTACTTAGCCGCTAAAAAAATTATCAAAAAATTTTCAGGTTTAGAATTTTTCTCAAAAACATACAGGAATTTTGTTCTCCAGTGTAAAAATTTTCCAAATGTGTGTGTCGAAAATTTTTATTTAGCCGCCAAAAAATTATCAAAAAATTTTCAGGTTTAGAATTTTTCTCAAAAACGTACAGGAATTTTGTTCTCCAGTGTAAAAATTTTCCAAATGTGTGTGACGAAAATTTTTTTTTAGCCGCCAAAAAATTATCAAAAAATTTTCAGGTTTAGAATTTTTCTCAAAAACATACAGGAATTTTGTGCTCCAGTGTAAAAATTTTCCAAATGTGTGTGTCGAAAATTTTTATTTAGCCGCCAAAAAATTATCAAAAAATTTTCGGGTTTAGAATTTTTCTCAAAAACGGACTGCAATTTTGTGCTTCAGTGTAAAAATTGTCCAAATGTGTGTGTCGAAAATTTTTACTTAGCCGCCAAAAAAATTATCAAAAATTTTTCTGGTGTAGAATTTTCCTCAAAAAAGTAGGAATTTTGTGCTCCAGTGCAAAATTTTTTCAAATATATGTGTCGACAATTTTTACTTAGCCGCCAAAAAAATTATCAAAAAATTTTCAGGTTTAGAATTTTTCTCAAAAACGGACAGCAATTTTGTGCTCCAGTGTACAAATTTTCCAAATGTGTGTGTCGAAAGTTTTTACTTAGCCGCCAAAAAAATTATCAAAAAATTTTCAGGTTTAGAATTTTTCTCACAAACGGACAGCAATTTTGTGCTCCAGTGTAAAAAATTTTCCAAATGTATATGCCGAAAAAAAAACTTTTTACTTAGCCGTCAAAAAATTATCAAACAATTTTCAGGTTTAGAATTTTTCTCAAAAACGTACAGGAATTTTGTTCTCCAGTGTAAAAATTTTCCAAATGTGTGTGTCGAAAATTTTTATTTAGCCGCCAAAAAATTATCAAAAAATTTTCAGGTTTAGAATTTTTCTCAAAAACATACAGGAATTTTGTGCTCCAGTGTAAAAATTTTCCAAATGTGTGTGTCGAAAAATTTTATTTAGCCGCCAAAAAATTATCAAAAAATTTTCGGGTTTAGAATTTTTCTCAAAAACGGACTGCAATTTTGTGCTTCAGTGTAAAAATTTTCCAAATGTGTGTGTCGAAAATTTTTACTTAGCCGCTAAAAAAATTATCAAAAAATTTTCAGGTTTAGAATTTTTCTCAAACACATACAGGAATTTTGTTCTCCAGTGTAAAAATTTTCCAAATGTGTGTGTCGAAAATTTTTATTTAGCCGCCAAAAAATTATCAAAAAATTTTCAGGTTTAGAATTTTTCTCAAAAACGTACAGAAATTTTGTTCTCCAGTGTAAAAATTTTCCAAATGTGTGTGACGAAAATTTTTATTTAGCCGCCAAAAAATTATCAAAAAATTTTCAGGTTTAGAATTTTTCTCAAAAACATACAGGAATTTTGTGCTCCAGTGTAAAAATTTTCCAAATGTGTGTGTCGAAAATTTTTATTTAGCCGCCAAAAAATTATCAAAAAATTTTCGGGTTTAGAATTTTTCTCAAAAACGGACTGCAATTTTGTGCTTCAGTGTAAAAATTGTCCAAATGTGTGTGTCGAAAATTTTTACTTAGCCGCCAAAAAAATTATCAAAAATTTTTCAGGTTTAGAATTTTTTCTCAAAAACCGGACAGGAATTTTGTGCTCCAGTGTAAAAATTTTCCAAATGTGTGTGTCGAAAATTTTTACTTAGCCGCCAAAAAAAATTATCAAATCCGGTTCGAAGGAGCAATGTTTAGGGTCTAAGCCTTTCAAATGAGAAGATTTGTGTTTTACGTTTTAACTTCACAATTTTATTCCAATGTTTCAATTTGTATTATTGTTCTTTGCATTATAGTTCAATATTAAAGTGTTTTTGTGTAACAATGTTTGTATAGTTGTATTTTAACTTTTAACACTTTTACTTTTTATTTTTCACTAAGTCACGGGAGGAAGAGTTGCGCGCACTTTGAATTTAAAAAACACAATGATCAAAAATCTGCATTGCTGCCGCTTGAAGGGTCAGCCGCTACCTTTTCAAAGTAAACAAATAGCATAACAAAAGCGAATATGCAATACCTTGTATTCCGCTATGCTATTTATTTACATACGAATGTATGAACAACCAATATTTCACTCAATATTAAGCAGTGCTGTTGCAAATTATAGCACTGTCCCAGCGCTTTCCTATCGCCCCTTTACAACAGTAAAGAGCAACAGACGCCTTTTCACCCTCTCCTCCACAGTAGGTTTCCAAGACAGTTTTCTGTCGAGAATTATCCCCAGATACTTGACCTTTTCCGTCAACTGTAATTGCACCCCATTAATTGACGGCAGTTCAAATGCGGGTATTTTATATTTCCGAGCGAACGAGATAAGCCCGGTTTTAAGTGGGTTAAGTGATAGTCCGTTGCTGGCGGGCCAGTTCTAAATCAGACTAAGTAGGCTGGTTGTACGAATGCTAAGTAAATTGAGGTTTCTACCCGCACAGATGATAGCAATATCATCGGCATAGGCAAAGACCTAACATTCGGTCCTGTCCAATTCAAGAAGCAGTTCATTGACAGAAGTTAACCATAATAGTGGAGACAGAACTCCCTCCTGCGGTGTCCCATGTTAACGTTCTAGTAATTGTAACACCACCCCATTCAGCTTTGACGGATCTATCCACCAGGAGCTTCATAATTAGGCGTGTCACTAAGCTGCCGACTCCTAGATTCTGTAACGACCTAAGAATCGCCGAAGGTTGAATGTTATTGAAGGCTCCCTCGATGTCCAGGAAGGTCCCTCGAGCGAAGACCTAATTCTCAAGAGAGTTCTCTATTATGCTGAGTATAGAGTGGAGAGCCGTCTCAGTTGACCTGCCTTTGATATAGGCATGCTGAGATCTCGATAGTAGATTCTGTGGAAGATTACTTCGAACGTGAATGTCCAGTAACCTTTGAAATGTCTTAAGAACAAAGGATGATAGACTGATTGGTCTAAAGTCCTTTGATTTGACATGAGAGCATTTGCCCGCTTTCGGGACAAACGCCACTTTGGTTTGCTTCCAAATGCTAGGAATGACTCCCAGCATAAGGCAGCCCTTCAAGATTGCCTCCAACCATCTACAAGATAGGTATAGTGCCTCCCGTAGTTGCGCGGGAATTATCCCGTCATGTCCGGCTGATTTATAGGGCTTAACGCATCTAATGGCCCATATCAGATTTTTTCTGCTCACTATTGAGCGAACTTTTTCTAAGCTAGGTGAGTTTCCACCTAGCTCTTTCTGGCTGATGACCAGCATTCCGGTCATCGTTGGAAAAGTGGGTATCTAGGATAATCCCAAGAGACTCTTCAGACGAATACCTCCACGTTATATCGCCTTTCATTAAGAACATCTTAAGCGTGCAGTCTGGTTGGTTCCCTCAAAGATTCACAGAAGTTTCGCCAGGATTCCCGTTTGGCCTTCTTGATTTCACCTTTGTATAGATTAAGACTAATCTTGTAAACGTCCCAATCCCTTTGGTCGTCGCTCTTTTTGGCCTTATAAAAAAGCCGCCTAATGGACGATCTTAGATCCTGAAGCTCAGCGTTCCACCAATGAGGATATTTTGTTACCCTTGGCAGCATTATAACCACTGGTCTTATATGACATTGAGCGCGTTTCTTCCAGTTCTTCCAGCTCTGGCACAGTAGTCGGAATATTCGGATGGTTACCTAAGAGTTTCCTTAGGCGCCCACGATAGCCGTTCCAGTCCATTTTCCTATAATTTTTAAAAACTTCCTTTTTCAGAGGTTCGATATTTATGTGGAACTGTAGATATCTGTGATCAGAAAATGAGTGATCAGAAAGTACGCTCCAATTGGATACGGTTACACAGTCGTAGCCAAGTAGTAAAGGTAGGTCTAGTATGTCCCTCCTAACCGAAGTTATCAAGGTCGGTTCCTTGCCTCTATTACATATAGTCAAGGTTTCGCTTATAATGAAATTAAAAAGAGACTCACCTCGATCATTGATCTCAGTACTCGCCCATATTGTGTGGTGCGCGTTGGCATCAGCACCTATAAGGACGCTACAATTCCGTCTTTTTGCCTCCGATACAATATTCCTGACGCACTTCGGAGGGGGTGATTCAGTATGGTCGTGCGACGTGTATGATGAAACTAGCCAGATATCCCGCTGGCCGTTTTCCTGCCAGAGGCTGATGGCGGTTGTATCGATATCACTAGAATTCTGGAATAAAAGAGCATTAAATTTGTTTTTCATGAGTATGCAAGATCTTGGCCTACCTGGGGATGATAGGACGAAGGTCTTGTAGCCATTGCACCTGACACCACATATACGATCATTGACCGTCCATGGTTCTGGTATCAGGGCCACATCGGCTCCACCCTTCGCAATATGGAGAATGAGGTTGGTAGATGCTGCCTTATTGCGATGAAGATAAAGAACTCCGGGTACCTCGATCACGGTTGTCTCGTGATCACCCTCGCTAGTGATGGACAGGTCGATGATGCTGCCACTGTCGTCAATAATGTATCAATGCATCAATAATACACAGTGAAAGAAACATCAACGCAAGCAGCAGCAACCAAAGCAACAACAATAAATACATCTACATCAACGATCAGCTCACTTTTAATAATCGGCAACTTTTATGGCTAGCTAAGACAAAAGCCAAGGAATCCAACTGGAAATTTGTTTGGGTACGAGATGGAAATATTTTCGCCAAAAAAAATGAGAACTCAATTCTAATTGTCGTAAATAACGCCGCCGACATTGAGTTAATTTCAAACATTCATTAATATTGAAAATTTCATATCTGTATTCCATAAATGTTAATATAAACAAATAAACAATAAATAAAACTACTTCAGTACAATCTAAATCCTTGAACTTGTTACTGGCAATTAAACTTAAATAAAAATGGACAAAATAAATCAAACACTGTGCAATTTTCGCGAAATTAATGAAAAATACTTCAGATATCCATTATCAGTAATATATATGAATATTAGATCCATGCGGCTAAATTTCACTACATTTGTAGCAAACATAGGCAAAATAATAAATAAAATTAAACTAATAGTACTGGTTGAAACGAACATTTCTGATTTAAAGAACAGCTTTTATTACATTTCTGGTTTCAACCCAATCTTCATAAACAGAGAGGGAAGAGGAGGAGGTATTGCAGTGTATGTAAAAGAGAGCATCAACTTCACCCATGTATCAACACACACAAACTCGTTTGAACTACTCCAACTAGATCTGAGTATAGATAGCAAAAAAATCTCTTTACTATCTGTATATCGTCCCCCGCATCTCAATGTAAGAGAGTTTATGTCAGAACTTAACACTGTTGTCAACAATGTGAAGAAAAGACAAGATGTTGTGATTATTGGAGATATGAACATAGACATTAAGAAAGAAAATATAACAACAACAACCTATCTCACCATGACTCTCGCCAATGGAATGATAAGTATGGTAAATGAGAATACTCGTGAAGATAATGAGAAAGGCGTAAGCTCTTGCATAGATCATGTATTTTTAAAAATGCACAGGCCAAGCTCACATACATATGCAACGATTGTATCAACAACAATATCTGATCACTATTCGATATTTTGCTGTGTTGATGGCGATGTCAATAATCAGGGAAGGGAAACCAACAGAAATACGTGCCAGGTACCACGACTAAACGATTATAAAGTGAATAAAAAAATACAAGAAATAAATTGGACTGCAATGGCGAGTGAAAAAGTTAACACTAATGAGTTATATGAAAACATTTTAATAAAATTTAGAAACATTTACGAAAACTCAAAAAAAGATCATAAAACGAGCAAAAAAAGGTCATCTAACCCATGGATCAGTGAAGAAATAGTAAAACTATGCGATATACGCGATACTCTCTATAAAAAAGGCAAAATAATAAAACAAACCAAACATTTGAATGTGGATATAAAAAAATTAGGACCTCACTGAATAAAAAAATAAACTATGCTAAAAACAGCTATTTTAGGAAAAAATTTATAGAAAATAGACGCGATATGAGACTAACATGGCAAATAATAAATGAAATTATCGGCAAGAAAACATACAATATTGATGAAATAATACTGAAAAACTTTGAAAAGGACAAGTTAAACACAATCTTACACAATTTTTCTACAAGACTTAAAGAAAACAAAATCATACACAAATGTAACATAAAAACAAGTAACGTTGTCGGGAGAACACAACCAAACTCAATGTACTTTGCTCAAACCAATGAAGCAGAAATATACAGCATTTTAATTAATCTAAACACAAATAAAAGTGCAGGTGTTGATGGTATTAGGGCGAAAGATTCTAAGAATAATGCCAACATTTTTACGCCAACTCTTACTAGACTAATAATCTCAAGTCTAGAAGAATCCGTAGTTCCAACGTTGTTAAAAACATCTATTATTAGACCAATTCATAAAAGTGGCAGCAAATCGGATTACAACAACTACAGGCCAATAGCGCTTCTTCCAGTAATTGAAAAAATCCTCGAGGAAATTGTAGTCAGAAGACTGACGGAATACTTGAAAAAGTACAAAATCATAAACGACAGTCAGTTCGCTTTTCAGAAAGGAAAAATTATTAACAAGCTGCTCGGTAACTTCTCAACACATATAAATATATGGCTTAGTCAGCAAATGCATTGCTTAGTATTATTCGTTGACTTTAGCAAAGCATTCGACATTTTATCGCACTCGAAACTCACACAAATGTTGGAAAACATTGGAATAAGGGGCGAAACTGTGATGTGGTTCAAAAACTATTTACAGTGCAGAACATACAGCGTGAAAGTAGATAATAGCTTAAGTAATAAAATACCAACGGAACGTGGAGTACCGCAAGGCTCAAAACTCGGGCCCATTCTATACATCATTTACGCAAATGATATGCTACGCGATTTGCGTGGTAGCAAAACCTTTGCCTATGCAGTCGACACTGCTATTGTAGTTGCTGATAAAAACATTGAATATGCCGAAAAAATCATGCAAAATCAATTTGATATTGCAACGAAATGGTACCATGACAATGGTCTCGTCATAAATGCATCTAAAACAAAAAATATGCATATAAAACCACCACACTTCAACAATTGCACTGCTGCAATTAAATTTCACAATACTGATTGTCTACATAAATTACAATTCAACATTCATCGAACAGGTAACAACCTATAAATATCTTGGTGTCCTTTTTGATAACAACTTTAAATGGAACGTACACGTTGAAGACCTGCAAAAGAAGCTTAGAAAGTCAGCGTACGCACTATACCATTTAAGCAACTGTGCAACTTATAGCGTGCTAAGACAGGCATATTTTCCTCTCTCTGAATCCTACCTCAGACACGGAATTGCAGGATGGGGCAGTGCATCCCAATGCAAGGCATTACAAATGACTCAAAATAGAGTTCTAAAAATTCTTTTAAA
Organism: Phaonia tiefii; assembly: GCA_963931995.1. Taxonomy (NCBI): domain Eukaryota; kingdom Metazoa; phylum Arthropoda; class Insecta; order Diptera; family Muscidae; genus Phaonia; species Phaonia tiefii. The sequence continues at coordinate 224,875,981 of OZ008369.1, forward strand.
AAACAAACGATTCTCAGCAAACTACGTCAACAACTTCACACAGAACAACAACCAAATAACAACAGAAAGCAACAATAATATCGTTATTAATAATCATCCCAACACAAACAATAATTGTAATAACGCAACTTACACCAACCAAGGCACATTGGAAAACGATCAAACATACATATATCAGCAATGAAAACACCACTATTAACAATAACAATAACAACTCGATTACAAACAACACTCTAACCAGCAATATCAGACAAAGCAACAATAACATGAGAGAACAATACACCAACGAGAACAACAGCGCCGCTAAGAAACTCAACATCCCTAATGTAAAAAGTATTTACTACTCAACCCTAACCAAGGAATTCTACAACGATTCAAGATTTCTCATTCCTATAGACCATGATCACAACACAAGGCGTCGTGCAGCAGGGAGATTCCGAGAAGGACGCTTTCACAACGAATATGGTCGCAAAACACTGGACGTTACTGTACCGAAAATATTCAACAATTTACCAATAAACATAATTAACGTTAAAGACACACAAAGAAGAAATATAATGATTAAAAATCACTTTTTAAACTTGCAATGAACTAATTAACTAATTAATAATTAAAAAGTAAAAACACTTGAAATTAAAACACTTGAATACAAACATAAGTACAATTTACTATTGAGATTGTTAATAAATTGAAGAAATTTTTGTATAATCTCCCGCAGACAACCCAAAAGGCTTCGTGTGTTTTCACATCAAAAATTTTTGTAAATTAATTAATGATCAAAATAAAGTAAACTAAGTAAAGTAGTGCTTCTTCAGCATCTACCGCCGTTTCAGAATGCTTTCCAGCATTTACATCTCTGACTTCCGACTTCGACTCGGCCAGTTTGCCACTCACCGTATCCACTTTGTATACCCCGAGGGGTACACTCATGAACCCAAACCGAGTTTGGCCTTTGGACTTCTCTAGGGGTTTTAAGGAATCCTGATTCAGGACCAAAACAACCTGCCGGGATGTTCCTACAGGATCCTCAACCTTAACGACCTTCCAATCCTTTGCAGGAATGGAGGGATTGTAGTGGCTGATGATCTTTAGGATCTCCTGTGGGTCAGTAGGTGAATTTGACGGGACCAACCCTAGCTCTTGGTCTAGAAGGTATATCCTTCCTATCCACGGCTTTGAGTTTGGCCCCCGGCCAAACCTCACCTACCCGACTTATGGCGGACTTATACAATCGAGCTGCTCGTTCATCAGAGAAGCCGATAAGTTTAATACTTCCCTGGAACCATCCCGCGTCTTCGCAGAAGGGCTAAGAAGGGTTCCGTCTACAAGGCGCCATTTATCCTTGGGGATACGTCCATACTGGGACTGTCCTTCGCGACATCACTAAAGGACCTGCCGAGCACTGGGTGGCTTTTATGCCTCTTAGACGAGGGTCCAGTTTTAGTATCCTCCTCCACCACTGAACGCTATCGTTTAGTAACAGCCAGTGGAGGCTTTGTCCCTACAGAGTTGGAGCCCTCACTGACGCTCTTAGCCCACTCCAAGGTGTTTACCTGTACAGGAGTGAGTGCGGCGACTGGTCGTGCAGAGAGTTGACTAACCAATCTAGTGGCCAGTCGAAGATCAGCTCTCAGCTTCCGGGAGGGGCACAGATTTTTAGTTGTCCCCGTAGTTGGGGAGGGTTGACCACCGCCCGCGTTATTCGCAGTTGCAGAGGCCCCTTGCGTGTGACCCCAGAAGACTTACGAGCACTAATGCTCGAGGAAAGCCCGTAGGCTCGGGGGAAGTCACAGGTTTTCCTGTGGCCGAAGACTTTTCAATATTAATCTTCATGTTGATTGGGCCTCAACTTGTAGCCGCTATCTACGTCCGTAAAGATGCAATGTGTTCAAAAAGAAGGGCTATGATTGTCTATGAAGCAGGGAGTTCCTCGCGAGGGTTGACACTCCGCCTTATGGGACAGAGTGTTCAGAGCCAGGCCGAACCAAAGAGGGAGTAATCTCAACCTCACCATTACCACCAACTTAACGGTGACGGATTTCAAACGTACTCCAAGACTTGCCAAGTTTTAAGGAGGCGGAGACGAACGGTACCTCAGCCACGAGCCATTTCGACAGAGTGTCACCTCTGCCTACTCAGGTCGCTGAGCACAGGACGACAGCAGAAAATCAAATAGTTACGAAAATCGTGAACCAGGGTCGTAGCAGAGTCTGTGCCAAAGAGACGATCTTCACTGCAACCCATATCAGACCATGAAATTGGGTAAAATTATACAGGGGTATAATGATCATACGGCATTCGCACTGACATCGATTTTCTTGATTTTAAGCATACTCAAGAAAATCGGATATTTTTTCTCGGCTGTCTGAGAATCAAGAAAAAATACCTAATTTGCTTAATGCAACGCTGTTTTACTTCACACCACGCATGAAAAGTACGTTTGTTTACAACCAATTCAATCAAGGAGAATTGAAATGCTGGTACCACTAAAACAGTCTACACATTTTCATTGCATTTCTTAAATATTTTTTGTTTCTCAAATTCAAATATAATTTGTTGACTTTATTTTAGACCAGAAAATTGTATCTTACTTCTTTTCTAGTGTTTTTACTCGGCTACACTGGTCAATTGTTATTAAATGAAAAACTTTAAATTAATTAATTTTTCTCCGACGTTTCGACTGTGTTTCTAGTCTTTTTCAAGGAGTTGTTTTTTATTTCGTTAAAAATGCTAGAAGATAACAATAACAATACCTCTATTATATCCGCTTAACTTTATATAATTTTAATTATACATACAATTTCAATTGTCCATCAAGTTTGAGTGCATAGTATGCTGTTGTAATATGTACTAATCTTGTCAATGTCTTCTTTGTCGTTCATTGTTATGTTTGCTTTTTGTCTAATTCTCAAACTTTCCTATGTGAAACGCCTGTTTTGTTTATTTTCTATATCCAATATTCTTGTTTTGTCAAAGTCAGGAGTATGTCCACGTTCCAGCATATGTTTTGCTCTTCCAGTTTTGCTTTTTCCCTTTTTGATGTCAGTTTCGTGTTCTGTTAGTCTTGTATTGAGTGATCGTTTGGTTGTCCCTATATAGATTTGGTCACATTGTTGATTTGTTGTTCCCCTACAGGGTATTTCATAAACAATGTTACATCTTTCAGCTTTATCTATTTTATTTTTTCTACATTAGAGTTGTCTCTTGTTGTTCTATTGTTTGTTTTGTTAGTTTGTGATTTTAGTTTTTTGTTTATTAATGTTTTTGTTATGTTTGGTGGGTAGTCATTTTGTTGTAATAATTGTTTTAGTCTTGTTATGTTGTGGTCTATATATTCTTTGCCACTTATATCTATTACCTTACTTATAAGATTATATGCTGTGTTGATTTTTGTCTTTTTTGGTTGGTGTGAATTATAATTAATAATTCTGCCTGATGATATAGGTTTAGTGTACCAGTTGAATCTAAGCTCATTGTTCAGTTTGTGTATTTTTAGTTCTAAGAATGGTATGGCATTGTTTTGTTCTATCTCAACTGTGAATTGTAATTTTTCATGTTGGTTGTTAAGTTCATTTAGAATTGTGTGTATGCCCTGTTTATTGACTATGGCAAATATATCGTCAACGTATTTTGTCAAGAATTTAATGTGTGTCCCTCTGTCTGCAAGTCTTCCTATGGTTTGTGGTATTATGTAGTCTAGTACTATGTCTGCTATTGTTGGTGACAATGGATAGCCCATAGGCATGCCAAAAGTTTGTATGTATATACTATTATTGTCATATGTGAAATAGTTATTATCCCTTAAGCAAAATTGGAGTAGTTTATGAAATGTGTTTTTAGGTATACTTGTGTGTTTTTTAATTTGTTCCCCCTGTGTCATTATTATTTTAATTGCCAAATATGTCGGAATGTTAGTGAAAAGGGAGATTACATCAAATGAGACTAGTGTGTCATCATTCTCCAGTTTGATATTCTCCAATTTGTTTTTGAGTTCAAAGGAGTTCCTTATGTTCAGGTCGGATGAGATAAGGTGTTTCAATATTTCTCCTATGTGTTTTGCCATACTGTAACAGGGTACATTTGTTGAGGATGATATTGGTCTCATTGGTGTCCCTACCTTATGGATTTTAGGTAGTCCGTACAATCTTGGTGCCATGGATGATGTACTGTATAGTTGAGTTTTTTGTTTATAGTCAATATGTCCTTGTTTGAATAGTTCATTCACCGTGTTATTATTGCTATTTTGTAGTTTTTTCGTTGGATCCATTCTAGTTTGTTTATATGTATTTTTGTCGTCCAATAGTTTGGTCATTTTCCCCCAGTATTCTGTTTTATATAAGATCACTGTTTTACCACCTTTGTCTGCTGTTGTTATAAGTATATTATCCTTGTTCTCTCTGATAATTTTCTCCGTTGTGTTGTAGGTTTATAGAATGAATTGTTCCAGGGCATTAGTGTTCTTGTTTCTTCTGAAGTTTAATATTTTCGTTGTGAGTTTAGTTCTTATGCTGTCTTTTTCCTTATCCGCTTCTAAGGTTTGTACGTATTGTTCTACATCTGCTATGAAGGATACATTTTTACTCGATGTAGGAAGAGCGAATTTTTTCCCTAAGGACAGTAGCCATTCGCTTTCTATTGGAAAATCTATATCTGTTTTATTTATTAGCCAATTTTCGTTGTATGGTAGGTTGAATTTTTCCAGTGCTTTGATTTTCAATGCATTTGTTTTGTTCTTATGTTTTGTTTTTATCTGTTCTACTAATTTGTTTTCTGGTGACATTGTCTTTTGATGAATTCTTTATAATCCTCTGGTTCTATGGTTCTCTTTAAACTTTGTTCTTGTTGTGTTAATTTTGTTTTAAGGTTTTTTATAGTTATGTGTGTTTGTTTTATTTCAAGTTGCAGTATTTTGTTGTGGAATTTTTTTTTCTATTTTCATGAGTTTTTGTTTTACTATATTTGATGTGAAGGTTTCCGAAATTTTGCTGGTGTGGTGTTCTGTGTTTGGGAATGAGTCCATATTTCCTGCAATTGATGAGAAAAACCAATCTTTCCAATTGTTTGGTCAGTTTTTCTTTGTGTTTTGAATAATCTTTTAAGTCCTTAGTTGTGTTTATGTTGTATTTGTATGTCATATGTTTAAAATATTCTCTCATTTTGTATTATCTTATTATCTTCCGTCTTTATTAATTACGGCGAGCCTTCCGTCTGTTGTGTATGTTGTATATTTTGTTTTTGTACTTATTTGTTTACTTTTATGCTTGGTGTACATTTGTGTTGAATTTGATTGTTAAAAAATAGTAGACAAAACAAAATGCCTATTTTCGTTGGCTTGGGGTGTATGTAGTCGTAGTTACACCACCTCGTTAATGCGCCTTGACTTTCAATGAAATATAATTTTGCTACGAAATCAAGAAAAAATTCCAGTGCTGAGCTTCAGACAACGAAATTGGGTAAAATAACAATGAATTTTATCTGTGTACATCACAGGGAATGTTACAATGTACAGCTCTTTAAATGCTAAAATATACTGCTAAATAACTGTTAAACAATGGTGCACATAAAATATTGAAATTTTTTTACCTCCAAACGCAGAAGAAACTGCTAAAACTCCCGCTAGCCGCTAAAACACATTTTTCCCCGCGATGGGCATTAAAAATCCGATAGATTTTGCGGGAAATCCGTCAAATTGGCAACACTGGTCCTCACTGAAGATCCCTGTGACCGATTCCATTTTGGAGCCATCTGTAAAGATTAGATAACCAGAGAATGAGGATTTGGTCGAGAATCACCCGGACGAGTGTTTGAGTCAATCGACTGGCTACATGCTACTGACTGTAGACTTTTCGTGATGCTCGGAGATCATGATACTAGATACCAAAGTCTACAGTCAGTAGCATGTAGCCAGTCGATTGACTCCTCGACCAAATCCTAGAGAATATTTGCATGTTCCTTAGGGACATTTCTCAAGATACCAAATTCTCTCATGTAGGCAAATTCAGGATGACATCAAGCGCCGCCTGCGGAGTACTTCTCCTCGCCCCACTGATACACATCGACGCAGTGCGCTGAACCTTACTGAGCATTTTCAACTGGTAGCTGTTCCCCAATACGTTTCACCAGACTACGCAGCCAGTGGTGATAATTGGGCGCACAATAGCCGAAAGAAGCCAATTCACGTTTTTCGGACAAAGACCCCAGATTTTGCCAATCGAATTCCGACAGGCAAAGAGCACGTTCAATACCTTCTTCATTCGCTCCTCAGTATTTCGCTTCCAGTTTAGTTTATGATTAAGAACGATATTGAGATATTTCGCCTCAGAAGACAGAGACAGCTGTACGCCTGCGCTTAAAAAGAACCAGTACCGTCTCTGCCGGGTTAACACCGAAGTCACAGTGCCTAGCTCAATCTGACAACTCACCCAGGGCATCCTGCATGAGGTCACTGATCGTTGGCAAACATTTTCGATCAACTAGGGCAACAACGTCGTCAGCATAGGCAACAATTCTACGTCCTCTTAACTCAAAGTCCTTAAGTATTCCGTCCACCACTAAAAGTCACAACAGAGGGGATAACACTACTCCCTGCTGTGTACCCCTTGTAGTCAGCTGCCGAACTGAGCTCACATGCATGTTCGCAATCCATTCGACAAGAAGTGAAGGCACCCCTGCGGACTCAAGAGATTCCTGATAGCGCTAGATAACACATTGTTAAAGGAACCTTATATATCTAAGAAGGCAGCCAAAGTAAAATCCCTAAACCTCAAGTTGCGCTCAAGTGATTTGTTTTATATTTGTGTAATTAAACTTTAATAAAATTATTATTCAAATACTCGATAGTGTCGCCGTCACTATGTGAGGTGAGCGCCGCCGAAAGATATTTAAGGTGGTCAGAGCAGGGATCGAAGCCATGTTCTCATGAACAATAGGCGAGCACATTATCCAGTGCACCACTAACGGCCATAATTATATATATATTGGTACTAGCTGACCCAGCAGACTTAGTCCTGCCTACAAAAGTATTGATTTAGATATTATCTTAGTCGATCAGATCAAAGTGCTTATTTTTTTGATGCACTTGAATAGATTAGAAAAATTAAATGATTATTACCCGCAAATTTCACTTTTCATTGTTTTTACTATTTAGAACTACATCCTTTTTCTCAAGTAATTGAAAAAATTCTGTTCGTAAGGCTGGTCAGGTTTTTAATAAAATTTTTTGAGTTGTAACAAAAGCCATAAATAACTATCTGACAAATACTTTCCTTAAGGGTAAATGCTGAAAATCGATTTAATTGCATATGTAATTTAATATAAACACTCAACTTTGTTGCTATACCTTAGAACATAAAAAAACTTTTTCCCTTTACATTCCAAGAGGTGGCCACTAATGTGCATTTGAAGAAACCAGTTTATTTGAATAAATTTTGTGAAAACCCCTTCGCCACAAATCGTTTTCTTTTTCTTTATTGCAAAAATTTTCAATTTCAGTTGGGTATAAATTAAAAAAATATATAATATTTTTAAAAGACGAATATGGGTGATTAATGTCAAAAAAATGTGAGTGGTGAATGCATTTTTTTTTACGAAAAACGTTCGGATTGGTATGGAATAAACGATAAGAATCGTAGTCCAGAAAAATAAAACCCATACCGCATTTTTTATAAGTTAATCTATTTTCTTTTTCAATCCGTATTTTTTCTCCTTTGTATAACAATAGCGTTTTTAAAATATAATTTTTTAAAAAAACTTTCCAAAGGAAAAGGATGATAGTAAAATCGACGAACTTGAAGTATAGATTAAAGATCAGTGCTGACAACATGGTATCTAAAATATAAGTGAAAGATATCACACGATTGTGATAGCGACAATCAACAGATAGCAACACTCAACAACTACACATTGTAATACATTAATCTACAAACACAGTGTGTGAAATCAAAAACAAAACCAATGAGTGTTTAAACTCACGGGCGATGTTTTAACACATTTTTGTTACACGGTACCTGTTCGATTTCTATAAACACATTAGTAAATGAATAATGCTTCACTAGGAGACTGGACATTAACGTATCACCGATTTCATAACTCGGTTGAATGAAAATTATTTTCTAAAAATTTCAGTTTCTCCTTATGAAATTCTAAGAGAGTGTTACGAATTATTTAAAAGAACTCCCAAAAATTTACCAAAGCAAGAATATTGATAAATAGAAAATTATTTTTTTTATTTGAATCCTAATTTAAGGAATATTAGATAAGGTTTTTTAATCCTGTTTGCCTTCAAATATACTTATATTTCGAATTAAAAATAAAAACAAAAGATTAAAATGTCATCTAGTGTTAATATATACTATGTTCCAGTTGCTGACATATCAAATGATAAAACTCACAATTCTGTAACATATATCTGTAAGATCAAATTGTATTTTTGGGTTAATAAATATTTTGAATTGAGAAGAAAATCTTGAGTTTGTGGTTGAAGTGCATTTTTTCCGACTTGAAATAAAAGCTTTGCAATTTTGACTTTATCTAACTTGGTACAATTTCTTGAAAATTTTGGTAATATATAAATATGTTGTAATACCATCGCTGCTTGGCTCTGGTAACAAATTTGTTGTATCGCATATTTTTTTCACGCATTACAGCAAAGATTGACCCCTTTCATAGTAATAAATGCGGATCTATTTTTAAGTCATACGCGGCAAAATCTTAATGGAATAAAAAAACAGTCAGTTTAGGGGATATATTACCAATATACGAATTTGGTTTTAATCATTACATTGGTCCGGCGATTTTCACAATCGTGACAATAGAGTTATATGCCGTAACAACAGACATGGGAAAAATAATAGCTCTGTCTGCGTACTCCAAATCTCTTGCAGCGAGAGAGCCAAAAAGAGAATTTTTTGACAGTTGGAAGTTACAGAACTTGCAAAATGTTGCTGGAGAAATTTCTGCTTGCAAGATTTTGCAACTAGTTTGAACAGCTGTTTTTATTTATGAAATGAAAATAAAAATTGAAATTTAACAATGGCAGAGGTAAGTAGTTAGAATTGTGTTGATTTTTAACGTCTATAATAAATTATAATAAAAAAACATTTTACTTCATGCTAGAAACGTGCAAATTTACAGTGCGACCGTGCGACACATATGCTAAAATTCTTTTGCTTTGCTATTTCAATTGTTTACACACCGATCAGCTGTTTTCTTGCAAGATTTCACTGGATGCTGTCTGCGTACTTCTTGAGATATTTTCAACCGAGAGAGTAAAATTGTTCTTACTCCCCCAAAAAAAGTTACTGAGTATTTGCTACTGGAAAAGTACACAGACAGACCTAATGACTGTAATCATTAACTAGTGTCATATATAAACACCAAACTCATTTTGACCAGACCTAAATAGATTTAAATTTCGTGATGATTGCTATATATGGTACTGATTTGGTTAAGCGGCGGCAACTCATTCTACATTACATGGGTGCAGCGATTTATAACGTTTTGTGTGACAAAATACTACCAAGAGTACCGGAGAATGTTCCATACTCGGAAATTATAACAATTCTGACAGAGCATTATAGATCTAGAAAATTATAGATTTCATTGTAGGAAGCAAAAGCTAGATGATACATGTGCAGATTTTTTGACGGCATTGCGACGATTGTCAGTAAATTGTGGTTTCGGCACATACTTAGATACTGCACTAAGAAATCAATTCGTATTTGGGTTGAAAAATCAGAATGTTCAAAGCAGATTGTTGGAAAAAAAACCTTAACAATTGCGGAAGCTTCAAATGTGGCCAGTTCGTATGAAATGGCAGAAAAAGGAGGAATTGAATTGCAGCATCGGTGGGAGAGCGGTGAGAGAGGTGTGGTAAAGAAATTGCAAGGAGGAAAGTACAAAAACTCAAAACGAAACGTACAAAACACCCATACACCGACCAACAAACAGAAAAAAATAAATGTTTTCGTTGTGGTAGTACGGATCACCTGGCAGACAAATGTCAATACAGTGAGAGTGTCTGTAATTTCTGCAAGAAAAAAGGGCATTTGAAAAAAATGTGATTTAAAGCAAATAAACAACTAAATAACATTGAAGAAGAGACGGAATCTGAAACGGTGGTGGTGGATGAGTTATTTCATGTAGAAGAAGAAATGGCTATAAGGCAAAAAGTGTGTTGTGCTTTGAAAGTTAACAATAAGATGATAAAGTTTGAAATAGACACGGGTGCGCCGGTCACTATACTTGGATTAGAAGATGCAAAGAAGTATTTCTCTAAATTTAAAGTAAATGCTAGTGATATTAAATTACACAGCTACTGCAAGACCCTAATTGATTGTTTAGGTTTTATTTGGGTGGATGTAATGTCAAACGGAAAAACTGATCATTTGAAACTTTACATTGTACGTTCAGATAGACAACCGTTGCTGGGTAGAGAGTGGTTGCGGTCAATAAGATTGAATTGGACATCAATGTTAAATAATCAGCTAAATGTTAACCAGATACAGGATGAAACTAAAACGTATGATGTCAATGTGGAGTCGTTGATACATAAATATCCTACCGTATTTTCTTCCACTCCAGGCAAGATAATTGGATTTCAGGCACGTTTGTATCTAAAACCTGATGTAAAGCCGAAATTTATAAAAGCAAGACGAGTTGCATTTCCGTTGTGGGAAAAGGTTGAAAAAGAGTTGGAAAAGCAGGTTGCTGAGGGGTTGTTGCTGAAAGTAGATAAAAGCGAATAGGCAACGCCGATTGTTGTGGTGCCAAAGGCTGATGGATCCATACGTACATATATGCGGTGATTACAAAGTGACTGTAAATCAAAATCTGCTGGTAGATGAACACCCGTTACCTACAATAGAGGAGCTATTTGGTAGAATGGCTGGTGGTATTAAATTCTCTAAGATAGACTTGTCGAGAACTAATTTGCAACTAGAAGTGGATCCTGCTGATAGAAATATTTTAACGCTTAGCACGCACAAAGGTTTATTTACACCAACACGTTTAATGTTTGGCGTAGCTTGCGCGCCGGCAAAGTGGCAACGATTGATGGATCAAATATTGGGTGACATGGAAGGCGTATCGGTTTTCCTAGATGACATAAAGGTCACAGCAGCGGATGATATTACACACAGGCAGCGCATTGAAGAAGTTTTGAGGCGTTTAGAAAAACACAACATGCGGGTGAATCTGAAGAAGTCTGAATTTATGAAAGATCAGATAGAATACTGTGGCTATGTCATTGATAAGAATGGAATTCGGCCAATAAAGAATAAAGTTGATGCTATACATAATATGAAGAAGCCTACAAATAAGGATGAGGTTAGATCATTTCTGGGACTCATAAATTATTACGGTAGATTTGTGAAAGGATTAAGTAGCATTGTATATCCGCTAAACAATCTTTTACGTAATGAGGTTCCGTTTAAATTTAATGAAGAGTGTGAAAAGGCGTTTAATAACATGAAAAAGCAAATGCAAACGGATACGTTACTCACCCATTATAACCCAATAAAGATGGTGGTGTTAGCTGTGGATGCAAGCCCGATTGGCGTTGGAGCTGTGTTAAGTCACGTATTTGAGGATGGATTGGAAAAGCCATTACAATTTGCATCACAAACGTTAAATAGCGTCCAACAGCGCCACAGTCAGGTGGATAACGAGGAATACGCTATAATATTCGGTGTCCGTAAATTCTACCAATATTTATATGGGAAGAAATTTATTTTAGTCACGGATAACAAAGCTATTTCACAAATATTTTCTCCTAATAAGGGCATACCTGTTTTATCGGCAATGAGAATGCAACATTACGCTATATATCTTTCACATTTCGATTATGAAATTCGTTTAAAAAAAATCTAAAGATAACGCGAATGTCGATGCCATGTCGCGACTCCCAGTTGAGGAGACATAGAGAAATATCGAAGAGGTGGATGTAATCGAAATCAATGCTATCGAAAATTTGCCCGTGACAGTCGCAGAATTGAGTGAAGTTACCAAATTGGATAAAGAGGTAGAAAAATTACGTGAGTGCCTAAGATATGGAAGAGAATGTGATGGAAAAGATCGTTTTGGAGTATCACAAGATGAATTCACATTACAAAGAGGATGTATTCTACGGGGAATTCGTGTATACATCCCAATGCTACTACGGGAAAGAGTACTTCTGGAACTGCATACAGCTCATTTCAGAATTTCGAAAATGAAAAGTTTAGCAAGAGCATATTGTTGGTGGAATGGCATGGACAGTGACATTGAGAATATGGTTGCAAATTGTGCTCAGTGTCAAATAATTAGGCCAAATCCCCAAAGAGAGAACCCTGCCCATTGCTGGCTGCCGGCAAAACGAGTTTTTGAGCGTGTTCATGCAGATTTTGCTAGACCAGTCCTAGGTAAATACCTGTTCATAATGGTTGATGCATATAGCAAGTGGCCTGAGGTGCATATTATTCAAAATATTACTGCGGAAACGACAATTCGTAAATGTGAGGAGATTATTGCAACATTTGGAATACCGAACTGTTTCGTAAGTGACAATGGTACACAATTTAACTCCAAGGAGTTCCAAGATTTTTTGATGAATAATGGGATTCAGCATAAACAAGGAGCTCCCTACCATCCGGCGACGAATGGCCAAGCGGAAAGGTTTATCCAGACAGTAAAGAATAAATTAAAATCGGCTAATTGTACTGCTGCGTCAATGAATAAAGAATTGTTAAGAATTTTGTTGGCTTATAGGCGTGCGATACAAATAAATCGCCCGCTATGTTGATGTTTGGTAGGCAGATACAATCTCGTTTAGAACTTATGTTGCCTTCGAATATTGTTGAACCACAGATAAGACAAAGGAGCCAAAAAAATTTGGCAGTGGGCCAAAAAGTCGCTGTTCGAGATTATTTGTCAGCGGTAAAATGGCGTTTCGGTAAAATTATTTCTGTTATCGGTAATTTACACTACAGCATTTTATTGGACGACGGTCGTGTTTGGAAGAGGCATGTGGAACAAATAAGGTGTATTGGGGATAAATCCTCGAATACTGAAATATTTCATCGAATACCAACTCCTGATAGCATCGTTGAACAAACCACGGTCCCTATAGGTAATAATGAAGTTATCGTGGAATCTTCGGAAAATGTTGAACGAGGTGAAGCGGAACCTTCTGAAAATTTGGAATGTACTGAAGCAGAATCTGAAGTTGAAAATTCGTTTAGGGATTTCACTTCGTCGATCAACACGAGAAAGAAGACCTCCAAGATATCTACAGCAATATTCTAAATAATTTCCAAATTAATGAAATTCTATTTCAATTTAAATTAACGTAATTCCATTTCAATTTTAAGATTCGAAATCAATTTAAATTCATTCCATTCTTTGACTATTAATTTCATACCACCTATTCATCTATAATAACTCACTCTTTTTAATGAACTGTTTTGATCTTAGCTAAATGAAGTAATCTAAATTTTGTAATAAATTTAAATTTTGTAATAAATTTAAGGGGGTGAAGAGATGTCATATACACACATTTATTACGAATGTCAAATGTAAAAGAAACAAGAAATAAAGCTTTCAAGTTAGTCTGTCAACAGAAGCCAAAGCGTGCTGTTTATTCACAACATATGTGAATTGAATGTTGCAGCGACTTGGAAAAAATATAATCTGAAAAGAGTTGTAAAAATCCCATTGTAGACAGTATTCGTATTGTAATATGACTTATTAGGAATGTTGTTCTTTATTCTTTGTCAGTTGTTAAATGTTACAATGTTTTTTGTATTATGTATTATATGCTCAATGTTCAAAGTATTTTGTTTATATTTATTGTAATTGAATGTCACTGTTTGTAACTAAATGTTTAAGCAAATGAATTAGAATGGGGGAACGAGTCGCGCGCGTTTTGAAATCACAAACTAGTCTGACTTCGTTGCGCTCCTCACACATTCCTTTTGCACTGCACATAGTGATCTTTTAATTGGAAGGAGTGTGTGGAGAGTACAACAAACATAGAAAGAGCATTGGAATGCTACGTTAGTTGATCTATGTGAGTGTATGTGTTGTAAACACATAACACCCGGTGGTAAACGTTGTTGCTCAAAATTATAGCAACTTCAACTCTAAACATTCCGTCCCCCGTGGGCAAGTGATAGCAAAATTCTTAACCCTTTAAAAAAATATTTAAATCCAAAAGGAAATATCTAATCCAGTGGCTTTTGATTTTCAAAAATTTTCTTAAATTCAAGATATTAATTCAATTTTCATAACTTATAGCTAATTTCCAAAGTTCAAAAAAATTTTAAATTCATTTCAATTCATAATTATTTTATTTTAACTTAAAACTAAAAAACTTGTATACGTAGTAATTATAACAAACGGTGGCTGTTTAAGGGCCGACTGCAGGTCACACGAAGACGTATCCCAGGGCTGTTTTAAAGGCTTCGACTTGCCGGTTGTTATGACGCCATCTTGTCGAATTGAGGGATACACATCGGCACCAAGTTCAATATCTATTGGAATATTACTTCTAGGGTCTGCATCGGCAATTGTGTCCGGGCTGAAATCGGTTGTCGGGTCGTCTATTATTGGGTCGAAATAGGGGCGTCATGGCAAATCAGTGGTGACAACTGCGGTCACTTGTAACACCCATGCTCGCTGTTCGTGGTGCGACTGACGTGCCCGCAATGACGCCCATGAGTCTTTGATGTCTTCTGCTACTCGCACCATGGTTGTCGGGATGAACACTGACGAACGTCGAAATTGCGGCTCTTCGTTGTTAGTGCATCTGTCGGTTTCTTCCAGCTGTGGCACGCCGTGAAACAGAGTGTGATGACGGCTGTTGCAGTTGTGGCACCCAACGACTGTTGGGCAGTCAGGCGCTAAATGACTGCGCGCCAGGCAATAACCTAGCTTTTCGACCGTCTCATATCTCCGATATGGTTTCAGCTGTCGGAATCGAGGGCATGTCCTGAGAGTGTGGTCGACTGTGGCGAGGTAAATAGCCGGACATGCCTAAGGTGAAAAAAGACTTGATTAATAAAGAGTTTTGTAAGTGTTAAAATTAAAATATCTAGTCGGTCCGAAAATAATTTGACGACCTTCGTAATAGGTCTACTTAAAGTGTCATTTGCCGTTCGTATGTCTATGACTCGGATGTTTTGGTCGGGTCCTGGGTAAGTTTTAGTAATTCGACCCATTCTCCATTCATTTGGCGGCATTTTTCGTCTTTAATGACGACAAGGTCATTGACTTGAACATTTGCTTTTGATATTTCCATTTGTTGCGTCGATGGAGCTCCTTTAAGTACTCAGACTCCCATCTCTGACAAAAGTGCTGCGATATAACTCTGAGATTTTTCCATCTATTCGTAATGGACAGATTATCATCCGAAATGTCTAGCTCTGCTGGAGCCAACATTGGGGTACCGATAAGAAAATGGCCGGGAGTCAATGGATCAAGATCGGTAGGGTCGTCGCTAGCGGGACTTAAGGGACGAGAAGTGCGGCAGGCTTCAAATATATGTAATTCATATTTGGTATAAATTTTCGTAAGTGAGTTTTAAAGGATTTAACTGCAGCCTCCTATAGGCCACCCATATGTGGAGCACCTGCAGGTATAAATTTCCATTCGAAATTTTGACTGAATGTCTGCTTTAACGTACAGGTTTGAAGTGATTTCATAAAAGCTATCCGATCTTTTCGCATTAATTCGGCTGCTCCAACAAAATTCGTGCCGTTATCCGAATAAAGTCGAGCTGGACATCCACGACGACCAACAAATCTCGAAAATACTAAAAGGACCAGCAAAATCGGCTCCAGTGTTTAGAAACGGCCTAGTTAGCGTAGTGCGTTCGGGAGGAAGTGCGGCCATAATTTGATTTTGTGACTCTTTTTTGAAGAGCAAACAAGTTTTACAATTATGGATCACTTTTTTAACGAGAGTCTTGAGTCTAAATATCCAGAATTCGGATGTCAAGGTACGAACCAGCAATTGATTTCCTCCATGAGCTGTTATTTTGTGAGTAGATTCTACCAGCTGTAGAGTAAAACTTGCATCATTCGGTAAAAGCATGGGATGACGTTCATTATATGTTAGTGCAGGTGAATGAACTAAACGGCCATTGGCTCTAATGATTCCCTTTGAATCGATAAATGGAATACGTGTCAAAAGACTGCTACTAGGCGAAATCCGTTCATTTTGTGCCAAAGATTGGTATTCTGTTGCAAAATGAATCTTATGAGTCAGTATAATGAGTCGACTTTTTATGTCTTGCATCTCTTCAGAAGTTACTGACCTCGTTTCGAAACGAAAGTTAATTTTTCTCACTCCAGAATTTCGCCAAAAACGCAGTGCGAATGCTAAAACTTCATAGGCGCGTGACAACGATGAAAAACGAAGCAATGGGTCTTCGGCTGTTGTCGTTGTTAGAACTTTGGCCGGTTTGGCTTCTAAGCCGGTGTCTCTCATATTTTGGCCACCGATCTCTCATATTTTGGCCACCGATCTTTTGGCAATTTTAGCCATTGAGGGTCGTGCCACCATAAATTCATAGATTTTAAGTCTTTTGTTGAGCATCCACGGTTAGCAACGTCCGCTGGATTGGATTCAGAGTCCACGTGACGCCAGTTTGTATTTCCAACATTATCAAGTATCTCCGAGACTCGATACCCGACGAAGGTACTCCACGAGCATGGTGGTTTCTTAAGCCACGCCAGAACAATGATTGAATCGGTCCAAAAGTAGGTCGAGTAGTTCTAAATTTGTAGGTTAGGAAGGATTGACGCGGTTAGATTCGATAAAAGTACCGCTCCACACAGCTCTAGGCGGGGCAAAGACAACTTTTTTATAGGCGCAACACGAGTTGGCAGTCAGTATAAAAGTGTCAGCAGATCCAGAATTTTCAAGGCGAATGTACAAAGCGGTCTCTGTTTCTCTGATGCATCGCAGAACCCGTGTATTTCAACTATGCTTGAAGGGCTGAATTTTATCCATCTCGGAACTGCAATGAAGTCTATTGATGAGAAATTTTCGAAAAATTTATGCCAGCTCTGTCCTGTGGTGGGTTTCAAAACATCATCCCATTCGATTTTATCCAACCATACCTGCTGCATAATCAGTTTTGCCATTATTATTATTGGCGCTAACCAACCGCATGGATCAAAAAACTTTGCAGTTGTTGATAGAACTTCTCGTTTGGTGGGCAACACCTTTTTCTCAACAACAGGAGATTTAAATGCAAAGCAATCGGTAGAAATGTTCCAACTGATGCCTAGGGTCTTTGTCGACGAGAGTTCAGATAAATCTAACCAATTTACAGGCAAAAGTGAGTCTGAGGGTAAATCCTGAATTATTTCCGAGTTGTTGGAGCCCCATTTTCGCAGCACGAAACCCGCTGTGTCCAAGGCAAGAACAAGCTCCTTGGGAGATTTGATGGCTTGCTCCACCGTATGTTCACCAGCTAAGACATCGTCCACGTACAAATGTTGTCGAAGAATTTGCGATGCTAAGGGGTATGTTTCTTTCACGTCTTCAGCAAGTTGGAGAAGTGTCCGAATTGCAAGAAAAGGTGCACAATTTACGCCAAAAGTGACTGTCAGCAGTTCGAAGTCTTCTACTGGGCGATTTTCTAAACAAAATCCGTTGATAATTTGTTTGAGTGGTATCTAAGAGGATTTGCCTATACATTTTAGTGACGTCAGGTATTAAAAACGTACTAAAAAATCGACATTTCAAAATTTGTAGAACCAGGTCCTGTTGCAGTATGAGTCCCGGAAGCAGGTTATTATTTAAGCTTATTCTGTTCGATGACGGACTGGATGCATTGAAGACAACTCTCAGTTTCGTCGTTATCTTATCCGGTCTGATGACAGCATGATGTGGAAGACAGTGCGATGTTTCTGGAACTCCCAAGTTCTACACAATTTTTAAACGGTAGGGTCACGATGTATCTTCCAGAATAATCTCGCCGAGTTGTTGTTTTGAAGTTTTCTTCACAAAAAATGTCTTGCTCTGACCTCAAAATCTTTTTTGGGGTCTCCTCCACCTCCCAAAAACGGAAGGTTATTCTCAATCGAGGTTGTGTTGCAAAATGAGATTGTTCTGTCGATTGTGCTGTTTTGATTAATTGGTCCTCCGACAATCCACCCAAATCTTGATTTCTGGGCCTAAAAGGATCCAATCCACACCCATTGTGTAAATGAGGGGTCCCATATCCATTCCAATCAAAATATCGACAGGTCTACTTGCGTAGAATCTAGGATCTGCCAGCTCAAATTCGGCAGCTGCACTAAGTTGAGTTTCATCAAGTGTTTGTGGTGGTAAGTTAGAAGGAAGGGTCTTCAAGGCCCACTCGCGAGCACAAGTTGAATAGACAGGCCTTTGTACTGGTTTCAGAAACCGCTTGGCTCAGTCCTGTAACATGGACAAGGTTTCTTCTCGTTGGATTTTTGAGTTTTTCGGAAATAAAGGTTGATTGCGACCCTGGGTCAATAATTGCCCTGGCGTGGTACCGCTGTCCTTTTGATTTGATCTGGACTGTGACCGTAAATAACAACGTAGCTTGAGGTTGATTAATGTTGGGTCTTTTATCTTGGAGCGTCAAGGCTGTTATGCTAGAAAGTTCTAAGTTTGAAGTGGACTGTATAAGAGTTGTTAAAGCTGCAGCACTGGTGCTAGGGCATGCTTCATCTCTAGCTGGAACTTGATTCTTAGATTGGGTATCAATGCCCTTATGCAGCAAAGTGTGATGTCTTTGACTACAATGTCTACAACTATATCGGCTTTTGCATTCCTTGACTCCGCGAGCCGATGAGAAGCAGTTATCGCATAAATGCGAAATTTTTACAAAATGAATTCGATCATTAACAGTTTTTTCATTAAATTTGGTGCAAAATCGTAAGGCATGATTTTGTTTACAAAGCTGGCAGCTTTGCTCATTTTGGGTGTGACAGCCAGCTTGAGTTTTCGAAAACCTTTTATTTCTCATTCCCATAGTTGGCGAATTTTGAGCGATTATCCTTATCCTTTCCTTATCCTTTTCTCCTTTTTGTCATAATCGGGTCTAGGCTGACTATTTTTAGCAGAAAAAGGTTTTATATTCCCCACTGATTCCAGGGTCTTGACCTAATGTGTCAAAAACGAGTCGAAATCGTCCCATGTTGGAAGTTCAGTGCAATCTTTAAGGGAATGTCGAATTCTTCCAAAATTGCTCTACGTAATTCTGTAGAACCGAAATATATAAGAATTGGCGCCCACCCTTTCGTATCAACTTTCAAAGATTCCAAAGTTTTCGTACAATTTTTCAAAGTTCTTAGCAATTTCTGGATTGAGGCCCCTGTGTCCATTGCAAATGAAGGTAAATTGAACAATGTTTTTAGCTGATCGTAGACTTGCATCCTACTATTTTCGTATCGCTCCATTAAGTTCTTCCAAGCAATATCAAATCCATCGCGGGTTAATGGAACATGGCTGATTATTTCCCTCGCCTCACCCGCCGTCTTCTGTGTTAGGTGACAAACTATTCAACATTGCTCAATCTTTTGTTTCCAAAGTATATTGTTGTAAACAGGTCTCTGAAACTTGGCCAGGCCTTATATTCTTCATGAAAAGTGTCTGTGTCACTTGGAGCAACTTGGAAAAAGGCATCAAATCCGATTCTCGATTCGCTGGCTGGCTGCGTGACACACGTTCCATGTTTTCCTGTTTATTGCGGTCCTCCATTATTTGAATCTCATCATTCAGGGAACTAATAACTCGCTTGTAAGCTTCCAAGACTTCTTTGTAGTGGGTCCTAAGTTTACTTCTGTCAATGGGTGCTTCTTCTTTTTCTGGTGTCCAATCTCGGCACTCAAGATATGCCCTCTTGATTTGATCCCAGAGAGAATTTAGCTCAACTCTCGAAGCCTCTAAAGCGTGAATACTGTCCTCTGGTCTTGCGAAAAAACGTTTTCTGGTGAGCGAAAAAACGTTTTCCAAATCCGGAAGATCATTGACGCAATTGGTAAATTTTGTCAATAAATTTTTACTCATGATGTTCTACTAGTTTGTTTCACGTGAGTGAAAAATTTGTATGTGATATAGAACAAATGCGTAAAATTATTTTCAAATGTTGAAAAGGCCGTCTTTCAAAAAATTTCCAAAAATTATTTTTCAATTTCCAAGGTTATTTTGATTATTTCCCCAAATTATTTTTTGAAGTCAGAAAATAATTTTATCGTTTTTCAATATTCTTTCGAGAAAAATTTTATCGATATATTCCCGATTTATTTTTTCGTTAAAAATAAAAAATTTTCAATAAAATTTTGCAAACTCGTTACGTTGAAAAAAATTACGAAATTTTAATATTTTCTTTTTCCGCAGGTTGGAAATTATTTGGATTGCATCAAAAATCAAACGGCCTTAACGAGTGTCCCGCTAGCGAATAGGGTCATGTGACGTCCAACAACAGCCATATAATAATTATGTTATAAGTTTTATTTCGAATTACACGAAACGACAAGCAAAGATTTTTTTTAGGGACAAGCGCCAATATAACCGATTAGTAAAATCCTTTTACACCCTTTTTTCTGCTCTTGTTTTTGCGTGTTTTTATATGTGTGTACTTACGGATTGCACCTCGTATTTGTGTCTTCTTTGGGTCTCACTTACTCGATTAATCTTGTTGATGTTGTTGTGTTGCTGTCTTCTACCACTACTCTGGCTGCGGTTGGTAACAACGTCGTTACTGGGCTAAAGTATATGATGATGATGATGTAGTTAACCCGTTGTAACGGTGCCCAAATTTTTTGTGCCCAAGAAAATAAAATCTGTCTTTTTCTATTTGAAACTGTTTGTTTTTTTTTTTTGAATTTGCACTTTTCTTCTTCCAGGTTAAGTTCCTGAATTTTGTAAATTTCCCGTTCTTTTACTTATAGGTTTGTAATTTATTTATTTTTTATGTATTAGCCAATTTTTATTATTATAAAGCAAGAAAGTTTTACCAACATTTTTAGGTTAATTTAAAAAAAGTTTTAGTTTTTTTTTTTAAATTAATTTAGCAAAATTTTAGGGCCCTTTTACAACTTTTAAACACTTTATTATTTTTTGGGTTTTCTAAGCAAAATTTTAGTATTATGTAGTTTTTAATTTTTTTTTTTAAATTTACTTTCACTTTTTCACAAATTTGTTAATTTTACCACACCATCACACTTTTTTAATCTTTACCATCACTTTTGTTATTCGCTGTATCCGTCTTTGTTTACGCACTTTTTTCACCCACTGTATTTGTTTTCGCTACATTGTTATAGCGGATCTTTTTTCTCTCTAAAACAAAAAGCACCATACGGCACGTACGGACGAAAATATTCTTTATTCTTTGTTAGTTGTTAAATGTTTTATGTATTATATGTTCAATGTTCAAAGTATTTTGTTTATATTTATTGTAATTGAATGTCACTGTAACTAAATGTTTAAGCAAATGAATTAGAATGGGGGAACGAGTCGCGCGCGTTTTGAAATCACAAACTAGTCTGACTTCGTTGCGCTCTTCACACATTCCTTTTGCACTGCACATAAAGATCTTTTAATTGGAAGGAGTGTGTGGAGAGTACAACAAACATAGAAAGAGCATTTGAATGCTACGTTAGTTGATCTATGTGAGTGTATATGTCGTAAACACATAACACCCGGTGGTAAACGTTGTTGCTCAAAATTATAGCAAAACTGTAGGTCCCAATCAGTGAGTATAAACTGGAAAGTATAGAACTAGAAACTAGAATTCCTTCATGGCATGTAATGGGAAACCAATTATTTTTTGATTATGTACAGGTTGAACAATTTGTTTGAAAATAAATTAAATCTTAATAGAATTCAGCGAATAGATTAATCCACTGTCACCCCTGTTTACGTCACTAACACTAAATTATTCTTAAATTAGTATTTTTTACAGGCCGGAAGAACACAAATCACATTCATTGTAATCTTTCACCCTTTGGAATATGAATTTACGATTTTTATTTATTTATTTGAAACACAGCCTTTATCCAGTAGGATACAGCCGGTAAAATATTTTCAACAACGTTATACATAATAATTAAGACTTCCATAAAAAAAGTAACAAGTAACAAAAATTATTAAAAGTAAAAACAAAAATTAAAAAGTAATGACGGTATATGTAATACAAAATGTGGTCTCAAAATTATATTAATGTTAGCAAAAAATGAAAATATGAAAGAAAAAACGTAAAACAGATGTGGAACAGATCAAATATTTGTTTGAACGAAAAATGAATACATATGTATATAAATTGATTCCTGTAGTTCAATTAGATTGAAAATAGAGAAGTAAACAAAAATGATAGAGGGCAGGAGCAGAAACCGATTAGGGTCATAGGAGTAACCAAATAATAGAGTTGAAAGAGGAACAATTAGGCAAATTCTGGAACATATTTAGATGGACATTAATTTTTTTTTTTTTTTTTTTTTTTTTTTGGTAAATTCATTTAGTAACAAAATTGTAATACATGATAATTGATTTATAGCCTCAGCGTCTTGAAGACATTGTAGAGGCACTCGTTGGCAAAACATTTCTATAAATTAACAAAATTCGATTGGAATTTCGTAAAATAAAAAAAAAAAAGAAGATAAAAAATAACTAAATAAAAAGAACTAAGTAAAAAAGAAGAAAAACAATAATTATTATTTTAAGAGTTCATCAATATTATCGAGGATATATTTCTTCAATAGATTTTTAAAAGGTGAAATTCTGTGTTCATTCTTCAAAACAGTCGGTAAGTTATTAAATTCACAACTTCCTATATATTCGAGTCTTTGTTTAGTACACTCCAGCCTACATGTTACTACTCGTAAATTATCCGCATTGCGAGTATTAAAAGACGTTTGATTCCTCGTAAATTGTAATGTGTGATGGCCTATACCATGAAGGCATTTGAAAACGTATAGAATAAGCTGCATTTTGTAAATACCATACAAAGGAAGAATAGAAGGGAATTTGTCTCGATACAGCGAAAAAGTCGGATATGTTATTGGAAGATTGTCAACTATTTTCAGGGCTTTCTTCTGTATCCTGTGTAAAGACTCAATTGGTACTAGTATGACGTTAAACAGCTTATATCAGGAGAGAGAGAGTATGAGCAGGAACATTAACATTTAACAGGAGAACCAAATAATAGTGAGAAGTAATCGGAACAATTCGACACACGCAGGAACAAATTAATGAACAATATTTGGTAGTAGCAAGCAGTAATAAATTAATTAAGATATCGATTTACAATTTAATGAATCGGACATGACCAATGTTTTATATTCGTGAGCCTAACATATACTTAAAAATAGTTACAACTACTTAAAAAATACTTAGAAGTATTTAAATGACAGAATTTTACGTAACTTATAAACGATAAAATATTACGAAATTTATAGAAACCATGAAAAATATAAAAAACAAGAAAATTGTGTAAATCGATAAATAGAATTACAAAATAATTATATGGAGCAAGAGGAAAGGGATAGACAGCAGTATCATGAATTAATACGATAATATTTCAAAACTTATATTATGATAGAAGCAGAAAAAAGAGTATGTGATAGAAATGTGTATGCAAGGAAAAGGAATATGTGAAAAATAATCTATTTTCGTATGGAGGTAAATTTTTAACATTCCAGGCCAGACCACGTAACGCAAACAAAAGAAATTGCCTTTGACTAGATTCAATACGATCTATATAACATGAATTATAAGGGCATCAAACGACACACCCATATTCTAAACTAGGTCTAACAAGACAGACAGATGTTTAGTATGGTATGGATCATTAAATTCGTTCGTCCATCTCTTAATAAACCCTAGCAAAGATCTGGATTTATTAATGCAAGTGTTAATATGAATGTCAAATCGCATTCTACGATCGAACAAAACGCCTAAGTCTAAGAAGGATTACACACTTTCCAATTTCCGAGAGTCAATATACATAGTAATCCACACACATGTCGGCATCTTAGTAAAACGATTGTTTTTTGCATTTAGAGAGGTTTAGACTCATCCCGTTAGTCGAACACCACTCTGTGAGCATATTGAGGTCATCCTGAAGACATATTGAATCCGTCTTACAGGAGCGAAATAATTTTACATCGTCTGCATATATTAAAATATCAGAAGATATTATTTAAATATTGAACGAAAAGTAAGGGGCCAACACTCCAACACTACCTTGGGGAACTCCGGGCTTAACTTCTATATAAGATGTCAAGACGTTTTTAAATTTTACCCTTTGAGTACGACCTTTAAGATCAGAAGATACTTCATCCTCTGAGGGTAGTCAAGTGGAGAGGTCATGCGACTATAAGTACTACGGAAAAACGAAGTAAACTTATCAGCAATATTAGAACTATCTGAGGATTCAGAACCTTTAAAATTCATGCTACATGGAAATAAAAGAACTTTTCGCTTAGAATTTTCAAAGCTGAAAAACGTTTCGGATGTTTCATTAGAATTATTCTCATCGTCTTAGTTCGCTAGGGAACCAAGTAGACCCTGTTTCTAGCGCCACAGCCTGACAAGGAACATAAAGCGACAATCCCGTTTTTATGATATCATAGAAATTGTCAACTGTGCAATCAAGATCGTCATCTTTAACCCATGAAGAGTTATCCAAAAATGTTCTGAGTAGCGCAAAATTTTTTCTAGAAAAATGTAACTTCACAGCACGATCAATATTACCATGTTTCCCCAAACTATCCACACCAATGTCGAGAGACACTCTTAATGTTGGATGATGCTTATCCTCAGGACTAACTAAAGGAGAAGTTCTAAAGAGAGAGATGTACTGACTGTTCGAAAATATTAGGTCAAGAATTCTAGTATTAGCATTCGGAATATTGTTAAATTGATAAAACTCTATATCAGATAAACTCACCCTGAAATCATCCATAAAGGTGGATAAGTGGCTATTCGTATCATCCAAAGGGACACATGAAGTCAACGGTAAATTAAAATCTCCAACACAAATAATGTCCGAACTAGAATCAACTGCAAATGTTTCATGTAGTCATCCATACGCGGCCGTCGGTGGTGCAATGGGTAGTGTGCGCGCCTCTTGTACTTGAGATCTTGGGTTCGATCCCTGCTCTGACCACCTTAAATTTCTTTCAGCGGCGGTCACCTCGCATAGTGACGGCGACACTATCGAGTATATAGCCATGAAAAGCTTCTCAAAAATATCGTTCGGAATTGGTGTAAAATTGTAGGTCCCAATCAGTGAGTGAAAACTGAAAAGCGCACAGCTCAGTGATTGTGAGAAGTTCTCCCCGGTCCCTTCATGGGATGTAATGGGAAACCATTTTTATTTTTAGTCATCCATACACGAATTTGGTGGTATATAAGAACAGCTAATTATAATGGATTTAACGCCACAACGAAGACGAACACGTATGAACTCAGACACCTAATCGGAAGAAATGTTAACCAACTCAGCAGGAAATGTACAGTGCACCGCAATAAGAACTCCACCGTCAGTTTTACCATCGTATACCCCAGGTTTAACCAAGTTTCAGACAGACAGAGAACACCATAACCACAATCAACACTACATACATATGTATTCAAAAATTAAATTGTTCGAGTGTTTGGTCGTGTTTTTAATAATTATATTCTTCGATATTTCGCTACCCTTTGGATAGCATAGTGAGGAAGATATACACAATTATTAATTAGAAATGAAAAACAATTGATAAATAAATTTTTGTCATATAATTTGAAAAACCAACAATAACAAAAAATTAAACAATTGAATAAATTGTCTTGTCATATGAAAAATGTTCTAAGTTATAGCCAGAAAAATTGTTGTGTAGAAATAGTTACTCTAATTTACAGCCAGAAAAATAATTTGTTTGATAAAAATATGTACATAATGGTAAATTCAACAAGTTACATACGGATATATTATAAATGTTACCTAGTGACAAATGCAATGATACATCAAACAATTTTCGGTGAAATATTCTACATTTTACTAATCAAATGTCTATAATTCTGTGCTACATTATCCGTATCTGCTTTAAAGTTTATTCTCTTCGCTATTGGAGT